>JAPYZS010000603.1:0-56964 GCA_030522925.1 Trissolcus japonicus | reverse complement strand
TATGGTCAATATATTGTCCATATATTGTCAATACATTGACAATATATTGATAATATATTGTCAATATATGGTCAATATATGATTTCTGAAATAATATATATTGTCAATATATGTTTTATGTATGGACAATATATGATCCTTTTTACTAGGGAAGTTGTTAATTCATGTGACTGAATCTTAATTTAATCTGTAAATTGTAAACATACAAATAAACTTGAACATTTTATAGTTTCTCATAGCCATTAAAGACAAGACCCTAGTAAAAAAGATCATATATTGTCCATATATTATCAATATATTGTCCATATATTATCAACATATTGTCAATATATTGACCATATATGGTCAATATATTGACCGTATATGTTTTCATATTTTTCATACATGGACAATATATTGGCATATATTGTTCATATATTAGCCATACATTGTAAATGTATGGTCAATATATGGTCAATATATGATTTCTGAAATAATATATTGTCAATATATGTTTTATGCATGGACAATATATGATCCTTTTTCCTAGGGGAACTTGAACATTTGAGTACCGTCAAATTAACTGAACAAATGAAGCTTCAAATTTAATGAAACCTACTCTAATTCAAACCAAATTTCAAACATTTCTTTTTTTTCTATAACCTGATGGCAATTCTTCAATCTGAATCAATTTAGAAGTTGATAAATAACAACCAAACATTTTTTTCAAATATGTCATTAACCGCAACAATTGGCAATCATTAACTTCTAAATGAATTATGAATTTAATTTTCAGCATTATTGAATTAAATATAACAACAAGGCATTAAAAATGAATTAACCTTTCTGTCGCATCATTAAGATGATTTCAAAGATGTTTTCACACTTTAGGGAACAGTAATTCTATTATCTTTAAACAATGCTTTTGTAACTTGCAATTATTCAGCTGATGATCATTAATTTTCTCATTGTGTACAAACTAAGTAAATAGTCTGTTATTAACTGTGATAATAATAATATTTTCAAAAAATCATTCACAAATATGAGATTTTTTGGTGCAATTCATAAGATAAATTTTTTTATAGGAAATCATGTAAGTGTCATTTTATATCTCATAAAAACACTGATACTACTGGGTACAGCAAAAATAAAGTCACTGCAAAAAATAATATTTTATAAAAGTTTGCGCAGTCATTTTTTTATATTTTAAAATGTTATCCACACTACTGAGGTATAGGAGAACATTTCAAACGTTCGGAAAGTGACTACAAAATGTTTTTTCTTTTACATTATTTTATGCAGTCATTGATGGTAAACACATCGACAAATATTAATGTACACTGATCCAAATAAAAAACGCATCTCTTCTCGTAAGAATTACATGTAGTGTTGCCTTTTTTATTCAGACCAGTATATAGTTTTATGTTTACGCAATGTATGATTAAATAATATATTACTAGAAGAGAAACATGAAATGATTATATAAATTTATATGAAAAAATGAAAAAAACATAAGTTGAATAGCAAATGGAAGTAAAGTCGAAGTAAAGGTTTGTGATGTAAAACGATTTTTCTATACAAAAATAAAATTAAGAATTGAACAAAACATAATTAGAGTTTCAAATGTTTATATTCTATCAATTTGAATATTGTACATTGTTACTCATTTTGTTGTTGCTTTAATTAATCACGGAAATAAATTTTGGAAAAAAATGGACAATAAGTTCAACATATCAAACAAAATTTCAGATATAACATTGGATCGTTGATAACGTTTTTGATGTTTGTTTACCCAGATAAAGGTAAACCCGCAGAGATTGGAGACAGTGGGACGTTAACCGCAATTCATTCCACCGGAGCAACTGGTGTGGTATGAATATCCATGGGCACGGCAACACTCGTCCTTCTCCCGGTCGATACGGCCGCAAACAACGTCGCAAGGCGGCACACGGACAGCTTCAGTCGAGGCCATCACAGCACAGACGACGAAGAGGAGCAGCAAGAAGGTCTTGGTAGAAGCCATCTTAGAGACGATTGACAAGTCAAGGAAGCGTTCACAAAGACTTGAAGATGCGAACTGTGAAGAACGACCATTCTATTCGCTATTTATACTTTTTTAAGAGGAAAACAAATCGCAATTGATAATAATTTATTTAACAATGATAAGTGAATTCCGGGTTACTGGATCAAGTTTGAAGACGGCAAAGAATAAGTTTTCCTTGACAATTTTTCCTGAATAATTTTCCTCGTAGCTGTCAGTGATATCTTATTGATAACCCGACGCGGGTCAGAGGCATCGATATTTTTTTAATCAATTGTCTTAATAATAACTAAATAATATCTGTCTCCAACAAATAATATATTTTGTAGTCTTATCATACGTATGGACAATCATAAGTTGCATTGTTCTTATGTTTTATTTATTACTTTTTCAAGCCATTATTATTCATAACATCAGAGAAGGCGGAAGGCGTTTATTATTCTTGCAAAAATTATCAGTTCTCAGTGTCTATAAATAACGCAAGTCGTAAACAAGTATTATCAAACAAATTTGCAGGAAAATTACAAAAAAAGAAGAAAGAGAAGAAAAGTTTCGAAAATATTGTTAGAAGAACAACAAACCGAGTATATCTTCAATCTAAATCCTTTTATAACAATCAAATACCGCTACCGATATATCCATCATATAATCGTTTTGAGGACATAAAACACAAAAAGTCACTGTAAGCAAAAGAGAACAAGCCTCCAAATTTCCATAATTTACAACTTGTAAATAACAGTATAATCCCATCGACCCACAACAATGACTACGAATAAGTTGTGCGTCGGGATATATACCTCTGCGACTTTTCGGCTCTACGGACCCATCGAAGAAACGATGGAATGTCAGTCGCATGGCAGAAGCCAAAGGGTTGTGGTAAGATTTATTGCCCCGTGCGAATTTCCCTAAAAGACGACATGGTCGGGGTAAAAGGCAACTCATCGGTGAAAAGGCGTGTTATTTCAGTAGGTCAGATAAAATCTCATAATAGAAGTTTCCCGCAGAGGCTACTGAGATGTAGTTAACTTTTGTTTTTCCTCTAATTACACAGTTGATGAATAAAGAATACATTTTCTAAAATTGTTTCCTCATTTTTTTATATTTCGTACGAATATTCTGAATGCATTTGGGGGCGGGAAATTGTTCTCACCGGCTACAGTTCTGCATTACGGCGATAAGATCAAACAAGTCGATCAAACGTCAAATAGACACTTGACGTATTATATTTGACGCTCTAATTGCTCTATGGCAAGCAGACATATGTAGAACGTCTTATTAGTGTTAGAGCCAGCGACCTCAATAATGAGTCCGCGTATATTCACACACGTATTGCACATGTAATCCATATGTATTCCAGCTCATATTCCTTTCACTGTACTGAAAACACTTGTAATATAAATGTGCGTTATTATATGTTAATTGATTCAAGTTACGTGAAAATTATATTCATTAAGAAAGCAACGCACCAGGAACCATTAGCTAATCATCACTTCTAATTGCAACTTGTTATGTACTTGTTACGAACTTCATGACCTTTTGCATATATGGGACCATATACGAACCATATATGTGTTATATATTTATCTAAAATGAACCTATTAAATATTAGTTTATTCATTTAAATTCACAATACTAGTAAGTACATGAAAATGTACGAAAATATAGATTGATGTATGAATCTATGTATATACAATTTCTTTTAAGCCTTGAGGAAACAAAATTTTCCAAGTCTAAGTGCTAATAATAAAATTAAAGGAAGGAAAATTGTATTCTGTTTGTAAACAAGGTTTGCTTTAAGACTTTTAGGAAAACGATTATGGAATGTACCGAACCATGAGATTTTGTTTGTGACAGATGCAGAATTCCGCACATGTCATGTTTAGATAAAAGTGCAGTGGATGTACCGCAAGAACCAAAGGTACGGTATAGAGATAGCGGTACATCGTGCACAGGGTTATTGTGCAGCCATCGGTCACGGCTCATCAGCTGGCGCAGCCTCGTCTATTCTTTATCGCTTCGTTCGTATGCATTGCAGCCCAATAGGCACACCGAGAACAAATCCTTGGGAATCACGAACAACAATTTTACCGTCCTAGTGTTTTCGACGATGAAGATACAAACGAAAACCTCTTGGACGTTCTCCGCCTCGAACAATAAATTAGTGTGTCCAACCGGGAGCCGTTTTCTTAGGTGGAATCACGTCAAATAAACTGTCAGCTTGGAAGGAGTTGAAGATGAAATAAAATATCCGATACCATTCAATGACCAAGATTGCCATCTTGTTATTTCACTTCTGTTTAACAAACAAGCGAGGACACTTTTAGCATTGTCGTGTAAAAAAAAAAGAATCACTAGGATTCATCTGGAGTGTAAACGCATTGACGATCGCTGAAACGAAATGACGTTGATTGATCGGACAGAAATTTGTATAATCGAATGTGTTACAGGAAATTGGAGGCGCCGAAGAGGAATGCGCCGACGTTCTATTTGGAAAACTAGATTTGTTTTCTCGAAATGTTTCAGTGGGCCTCCATTTGAAGATGACGTTACCGGCTGTGAATTATGATTTGCATAGCGATAACTTGCGTCATAATATTGATCCGCTGGATCGAACGAGGTAAAATTGATCGGGAGAATGATGAATCGAAGAGCTGAACAAAAAATTGAGTTCTTTAAGAGAATGTATGTCTTGATTCATGTGCTCAATTTATCAGTCGGAGGAAACCCTTTGAAGTCGGTTTGTAAGATCAATGTAATACAAATTCTATTTATTATTTATCAGTATCACTTTTTTGTAATCAACATAGAATGGAAAACCTGTTCCTTGCTATTATAGAAAGTTTGGTTTCCACTGTATATACAGAAAGAGAGATATTCATTTTAGAAAAAATGTACACTCTTTGATATTTCATATTTGTAAAGATTTTTCTGTTTTCCATGACTCGGCTTTTTCTCGAACGAGGGCTGCTGTTTTTGTTTACAAGCAATTTCAAGCTCTAGAAGATATACGGTCGTAGATAAATTTAACCCTTTTCCTTCAAAACGATGAAAAAGGTTTTTAAGGTGTGGAAAATTTTCTGAAAAAGATTTTTGGATTTCTAAAATCTGGCTGGGAAATAATTCTGTTTTGTATACAAAAAGTTTGATGTTTAGTATAGAAAGAGGACGTTTATTTATGTATTGAAAACATGTTAGATGGCATGAGTGAATACAATTGTATTGTATATAAATAAAAATAATTACAAGGAATTAACGTTAAAGAAGTCAATTTCTGATATTTTTATGATCATTATAGGGACTTAGAAAAGTAAAAAAATAAAAATCGATAAAATGTTCAATAGATGAATAAAATTAAAATTAGTTATAGAAAATGACTTATAGTTTGTGCAAAAATACTTTATGTCTGTGACTTTGAAATAACACGTTTTTTTATCACTGCGTAAAAAGCAGATAAATTCATAGTGAATCAAATTTAAAACATCTAATATATTTATTGATTCACTTTTTAACATATAGGTACCCTATATAATTACTGTTGAATAAATAATTTGGCTAAGTCCGATGTATGATTTTTATTAACTGTGGAAATGTATAAAAGATTAACGGTAGAAACGCGAGTGTCCGGAACTGTCGGTAATTGGCTCACTGCCCATATATTTATTATCAAGTTTTTTTGCACGTATACGGCAGATAACTCGTCACAGTACACAATTTTATTTTATATTGAATTAATAAAATAAACTAGTTAAATATTCAGGGTATCACAGTGCTCCCTCCGCGAGGAAGGCACGGGTCCTTTCGCGAAATAGGATTCTGCCATCATAGACAACAAATGAATGAATAATTGAGAAAAAATTTCACTTTGAACAAAAACAATACGAAGAAGAAAATTTGTTTAAGAAAGATTCAACTTTTGAATCAATGTGTCAACTTTTTTATTTAACCCTAGACGGCCACACTATAGGGTCACCGATCACCCAAACGTATTTTAAATTGTGAATCTCGGTTACATGTTATAATTCTACTTTACTATGATGATAATTAAGTTTGGATTCAAATGGATCGATTTTAAGAATTCAACTGTTTTTTTTATTCTTATTTTTTTTGTGTTATTTTAACAGACTAGTATACAGCACGCGCTGTGCGCGCTACATAGTATAGTATACTACATAGCGCGCTACATAGTATATATATATATATATATATGGTTTAATTTTTCAAGTTTTAACTGCACATTTTCACCTGTCAAAAATAAAGCAACAAACTGTCAAAAATGAACTAAAACTAAGCGCTGTTAGAGTTCGTTCAACCACACAATGAGCTGTCTATGAGTTCATATATATTTCCATGAATCAAATAATGTTTAGTTGTTTTTAGCAATAATTGTTTAAATGCACCGTGAGCTTGTGTGCAGCTAGAATTTTCTTTTGAATTTAAAATATTGTAAAATTATTTTTGACATTAATTTCAATAAAAAATCTAAGCAAATGTACAGACCATAGCTTATCCAACCGTCAACCACACTTCAAACATGCTGTTTTGTAATGTGTTCCAAATTGTTTAGAACATGTACATTGCAGTATGTAAATATACACGTTTTTTATTTAGATTGTTGTATATGTGTTCATGAAATTTTACAATATTTTTAACCATCCCGAGCAGAAATGTTCAGTTGGATGAACATTGGTTCGACGTCAGTTAAAGTCGTTCTGACGTCGGTCAAATGTTAGCATGTAACACCTCCCGACGTATACTAACAACGTCCACGTAGTTTCAACGTTCAATTTACGTCAAATCAACGACACTTAGTTAGGTTGTTTGAATACCTCGAACCGACCACGGTTTTGTTTTACTATTAATATCGATACTACGTTAGAGCTACCGACGACGTCTGCCAAACGTCTGATTGTCAGAATCGGATTGTTAGAAATGATAAAAAATTAACAGTTTTTCCAATAGTCAAAAATATGAATTTATTTAAAAGTTGCTATCAACGAGAATCGAAACTCTAAATCACGCCAGCACAATGTAAAATTTTATTTACTTGAAACTGGGCGGTCGTATACCTCAAAAAAGTCGTGCAATTTTTTCAATCTTTTCCGCTTGTTGTTCTGAATTCACCAGCCGAATTTATTACCGGTATATATATATATATATATTCATTCACGTATTTATAATAATCATTTTATTTATATTCTTAAAAAGCAGTTATTACAAGACACAAAACTGTTAAATTATAAACAAATGAGAACCGAAGTTATTTTCGATCAAATTAACGTTTATTGATTTTCATATATACATATATACATATACAAATTTGCAATACACAGAGTAAAATCTTTTCAATAGTATTGTACGTACCACAAAAATAAAAAAAATGCAATACACAGAGCAAAATCTGTTCATTATTATTGCCCATATCATGAAATTAAAAACAAAATTGCAATAAACTGAGCGAGATCTCTGCAATAGTATTGCCCATAACATAAAAAAACTAGCCTTTTGTTTTAAATTACACTCTATTTTACACTAAATTTAGAATATAATTCTGTGGTTGTGAGGAATAACGTGATGGTATAAGATTTCTATATACACTTAACTGTTCTTTACATTGAGTGAAATTTGATGTATATTTTTATACAGATTCTATAAAACAAAATAAATTTGAACATATTTTTTAAGATTGCGCACACATCCATTAAGTTTTTGATATTTATAGTTTCTATATAAGCCTTGCGTCTTATGAATTCATAACTCAGACTCTGCGATCACCCCGAATTGAATTTGTTCCACGCACGTTCAACAAAGCAAGGCATGATGAACCGTAACTCGTTTTTCGAATCGACGCAGATTGCTGATTTTTCCTCTTGATGGGCACGCAGGTAAGCCATCGCTTTAATTTGAAATCATTAACCGAGAGCGCGCTGCGAATCCCGTCGTGCGTACGGGTGAACTTTTTGAAAAATGAACGTTCTCTTCTGAAAAGTCCTTCTGAAATGGTTGAAAAAATACCGACAATGTGAATTCATTAATCTTATAGCGATCTCGTGCGAGCACTGCGCCGACCGAATCTACGTCATCAAACATCCCTTCGCACTTACCAAGTTTCATCTATAGTTGGCCTTGTTTCACAATAAGACTTCTGTTCGACCTTTTTCATTTTTCGTGACGTTTTTCCGGAACCGGATCTGGGTCATAAAATCGCGGGTGGCATTTTTTTCACGACATCTGAACTATTAACCTAAAATGGCCTTGTCCATTAATGGCCAAGGACAAACCATCAGCTGGTTCTTAATTAAAACGTCCATTTTGTCGATTTACCCTGATCGAATGATGCGGCTGATCATATCTTGAGTTTTTTTGGCCGAACCATTAATTACTGTTTTCCGTCAATACTCTTCCTGGCCATATAAAAATTCCCCGGAATTAATATACGTAATTGAATTTCCTCTCGCAGTCTTTTTGTAAGACCAATGAATATTTTAATTAACACTTTTTATACGAATAAAAAAGCGGGACCCTCCATTCTCAGTTTCATCATTATTCAAAAATTGTCTCGCAGTAAGGCATTCGTTTTAACATCCATTGTTCGACATAGTTTAGCACGAAATCCTGACTTGAATCTGTTTGCTTAACATTTTTGAATCATTCGAAAAAGCTAGAAGGGTGTCTGTTAATGACGACTGTCAGGGTCACGAATGGGAACCGACCTCAACCTCGTTACCTCATTTGCTTCCAATAGTCTCTCAGGTCGTGTCGACTTCGACAAGTGGATGCAAACCGTTAAGCGTTCAGCTGACACGTATTCTTCCCCGGTAAACCCGTCACAGGAGACTCAATACGTCTTTTACATTTATCCGAGATTGTACGTATTTTATTTAACTACTTTGTGCCCCTCGTTAACAGCAGTGAACTATAATGATCCATTCGCGTGTCACGTATTTTCTACCAGCCGAAGATAAAATGAGACGTCGTTCATTTTATGCAAAAAGAACCACAAAGGAAAACAAACGATTTATAAACTCAGACCGATTCTAACGTTACACACATATTCTAAGAAATAATGTTTGATAAATTAATTCATATTCCACCTAATCTTTTAATTATGTGTTCCATTCAAAAATCAAATTCAAACGGCAAAATAACATTGTTTTTTATATATAAAGTGTGCAAATTTTTGAATTATTGTATTTTTCATTAATAATTGTATTTAAATTTTTCAAAAGGTTTTTGAGGAAATTTTATTTAGTTCAACTTCAAGTTTGGAAATGAGGGTAAAATTCGAAGAGTAGAATTTAATAAAGATATCGACGAATGTTGTCCGAAAAGAGACTCCAAAGTTTCTTGAGTTATTTATTTGGTCTGATAAAAGTTTTGTAGTTGCAATCTGCAAGAATTAATTAAAACAACTGAGAGAGTCTCCGTGAAAACTTTATAAGGTTTGCTTTGATGGACGATAAAACGCAACAAATGAGAAGAAGTCTAAACATAAATTATTCAAAAGCGCGCACCTGCTTGATTTGAGTATTTATCATGTCTCGCCAAATGAAAATGTGATTTTTGTTTCTCAACAGCACCAGACGACAACCATTTTGATTTATGTCCTTGTTATGGAAAATGATGTATATATATTTCAAATTTGTTAACCATAAATTTTGCAAACGGAAAAAGGGCACAACTTAAAAAATGTTGTGCGTAATCCTTTTTATTAGCAATATAAAAATAAATGAAATATGAGTCAGTATAGATTTTGATAGCGGATAAAACGACGAGAACGCGTATCAGTATTGATTAAAAGCTCATCAAGCTTCTGGCGAAAACGAAAGAGTGATATCGTGACAGTTCCGACATTCATTCGGCCGAGAGAAAAGCATTAAATGCAAGCGTCCAGGATCGTCTGCCGGCGAGGGTGGCGATGGGAGTAAAAGAGGGTGTCATGCTGACGGTCCGGGAGAAGTGATTGATCGTGTTTCGCCGGAAGTGAAGATACGAGAAAACGCAAGCGGAGCGAAAGAGAGCGCCATAAAGAAGGAGTGATGCAAAAAATGGCGCGGAGGGTGAGATTCAGAGGGAAAGAGTGTCAGGAGTTTCGTGATGATAGAGACGAACGGCTTTGCGACGAAACGCCAAACGACAACGAGTTCCCTCGAGCGACACCTACGCTAAACTTATAGCCTGCCACTCGAAGTCCTCCTTGTTACTGTTTTCTCAAATAGAGATTCGTCGAGTGGACGAGAGATAAATAAAAACAATATACGCGATCACGAAAAACTGCGTCGGACCGCGATAAGATATCTTCAAATAAAATGCTTCCACCAAAGATAACTTCTTTTCTAAAGATGTTATGTAATAGAAAATTTTAATGTACATGCTTCAACTCATTTCTTATAGCCGTTAATAAATGTTCACGTTTTCATTTAAAAAAAATAATAAAGACTTTTGTACTAGAAATAATTCCTTTGATTTTGCAATATAGCATTTTGAAAATGCTATTTTGCAAAAAGAACAAACTTTGTTGTTGCAATTTCTTCTTAATTTAAAAATTGGTTAGAGGTGATAAAGCAAAAACATTGTTTTCTTTTATTCAATTCCGTCTTGTATGTACGCGATGATGATGGTTTTAAACATTTTATCTTTGACTTTTTCAAACGATAAACTTTTTATCCAAATTTTATAATTAAAAAAATATGTCAATGAATGATAAGATAGAAAATTTAGGGTAGATGAAATTGTATCTCCATTTCATGGGACAGTTGTTCTCAATTGTTCCAAGTCATTTTCCCCATCATTGAATGCAAGAACCGCGTTACATCTATTGTGTATTTGGATGAGTTTCAATTTTGCTTGATCCAAAGCGGCCGGCTATTTGTGAACACTGATCTCTTGATTTGCGATCTTTTCCGGTTACTCATACATCTGCTTACCCTCTATAACAAACATTACAACATTATTGGATAAAAGCAAAATCCATACGAGCATGACGCACAAGGAACCAAAAAATATATGTGAAAACTGTTAGATGATATAGGTATAGGTGATATGTGTGCTCTTCGCCATTGTAATTAAACAAGTTTTTCACCTTGCTGAGTAATGCACTAACATCGGATTTTCATTGATAAAATCGCCATTGCAAAAATTGATGTTGTTTTGCACCATGACTAAAAGAAACGAATTCGTAAATTAAAGTGATACTGATGTGGCCGTTGGTCACTGCATATCAGCGTGCAAACAAAAAAGTTCTACAAATACCTCTCCTGTTTCTTAACACCGGATACAATAACTTTCACTACGCCGGTACAAAAATTTTTCGAACCATAAAATTTCAAGTAATATGAATGCCTGTGCGCAATCATTTCTTGCAGGTCAATGTTGATTTTTTTTCTAATATACCTTCACCTCTGTTTCAACATATTCGACCCCCACGTTGTTTGCGACACGCAGATGATAAGATGTTTTGCCATAAAATGTAGTGAATTAAAATGTGCAGTGCTTTTTACTGGTTACATATCATTTTCTATATGCCAACAACTGGCACCGTTAATAAACACACTATAATTAAGAGTGTCGATAGAAACTGGTAAATATCGCAGACTAATGTATAGTACGACTGGCGTTTGGAAATTCGCCGTGTTGCGCTAATGCACCCCGTTAAAAGACAGTGAGTGTGCTCTTTGCACGATGACTCGGCTATTCTCGTCTAGCACACGTCGCAAGTCGATTCAAGTGGGTATACTTGGCCGACTGCTGTAAGACACTTTGTAGAGCAGCTCGCCGTGTACACACGTACTAGAACTCATTTTTGTTTTATCATACCCAGTGATTCTCAATTCAACGTCATTATTTGCTCGTAAAAGTTGCACAAATTTTTCGACACCTTTTACTTTTCTTACACGCCAGACGGATACACATTTTTATATAAAATTTGTTGTCACAAATTAAATAGTAAATTTAAGTATCTCCTTTGCTGAACATCTATTAACGAATTATATATATATATTTCGACTATTGAATTAGCACACGCATCAGAGGAATTTTTTTCGAAAAATTATATTTTCTACCTAGAAATATTACTATAATTTGTAGCAATCGGGCTACACTAAAGAATTATTTTTGAATTTAATAAACCATAGGCAATAAACCATATTAGGGAAAATTATTTTGAGTAAGCATCGCGTTATTAAAATAAACTGTTGTGACTATGGGAATTTCTATTATAGCTTTTGGAAAAATGGTTAACACGTTTAGCCATCTAGCGGCCACTTTCATAATTTATGTTGAAACACATGATTATTATTTTATGCAAATGACAACACTACCGATTTCCACAGGTTCCGTCAAAAGTTCGTAAAAAGTAGCGCTCTGCTCGGAAAAAGTTGCAACTAACTATACAGCACCTTTTATTTTAACTTTGAGAAAAATTATTGTTGTCTATTTTAAAATTAATGGGATACTTAGAAATAACTTCTCTGCGTGTTTGAAAATTGAATATTAATATAATCAGAAAATTAGTATAACAACACTTTGTTGATCAATAAGTTATGTAAAACATTTTTTAGATTATTTTTATTCATAGATATTTGTTTCTAGTGTTATATAGAAGAAATAAAAACTATGATTGTTGCTTATCATCTTCATCTAAGAGTCATCTTTGAGTCATACACGAGTTTCTATTTTATTAGCCAAAGAGATTCCGGTGATGTTAAAAGTGTCTTTGAAAGGCGTGAGATAATGATCGGCATTCCTCGATTACAGCTGGACTTTTCAGTAGCTGTATAACAGCCTGACGTTTTACGTTAAAGATGCACATTTCTGGTCCCCAGCAGCTTTTCGTGTACTAAACCATCTGTATACCTTGAAAAACATATGTAATGTTACCCCCTAAATGAACATGGCAATATGATGTCAAGGATGTTCCAAAGAGTGTAGACTAGAACTTGCTATATGCTTATATACTGGAAGGTATGATTGCATTTTTGTCAATAGAAGAACTCCCTTTTCCGAAACATGATTGGGAAATGAAAAATTTGTTCAAGGGTGTAGCGCTTGTTTCAGAACATTTCATTCAAAATGGAGAGGGAGTGTGTGATTGCCGGGACGATTGTTATTTATTTTTTGTATCAAAAGCAAATTCATCATGTTTGAATTCATATATAGCAATCAATTACATGAAAAATCTGAAACTAATGATGTTACACTTATTCTGATCAAAGTCATTAATTAGCTGGTCAATTGTGAATACAGTATACAAGAAAATAAATGAGCGCAATGTGTAACTTTGTTGTGGATGAAATATTTTTATGTTATTTTTGTTTTATATATTTTTCGAAATAAGTTACATATATGCAAAAAATAAAGTTGTTTCTACAGAAAATATAGTAAAACTTAGTCATAGTATAATTTATCGTAATTTCTTATTAATGCCAAGATTCAAAAATTTATGTTTATGTCATTTATGTATCACAAAAATGAAACAGCAGAATTTATTTACCAAACTTTACAAATAGACAAGGTCGAATAATCTCGCAGTGTAAGGGACATTTTCCCCCAGATGAAAAAAGTTGCGATTCACGTTTGCTCACATGCCCCTCACTGCAGTGTTCAATTAGAATTACATCTCAATTTTCGTCGATGTGCACGCAGAATGTATTAACGTCATCTCAGTTTCAAAATCGATTAGCCAAAAGTAATCCCCGTCCGAAAGAGCGTTATCTTAAGACGTGAAATTCAAGTTGTGCTGACTTTTACGTTTAATGCGGCTGTCTTGCAGGTCGAGGTGGATTTTCGAGCGTCGGAGGCGGGTTAAGGAAAGCCGTAGGAGTGACTCCCCCGTAAGTGTGCAGCGATAAGGGTTTGAGGGTACGTGGCAGCATAGATCTTTAGTTTGGAGGGCTGGTCCCGTTCCAGTCCCAGGTGGGGGTAAACTCCCCGGAGTAGGGATGGACTGATCAGTAGAGGTTCACAGCTGAAGAGCCCGAGCAACCAGGAGGGAGAGCGCAAACAAACGCAAAGTCGTCAGACGAGTTTGTGCTGAAGTCCAGTGTGCTGCGTACCTCGTTGTCTCGTACCTCGTAGCGTGAATCTGTTGATCGTCATATTCACGGAGTTTGTTTTTTCGGATAGTGCTAGGTACCCCATGTAGTGCTCCTTCAACAAGGACAGTGCAAAGAAGTGTAGATATAAGTTACACTCTGTGCTTGTCATCGAACACTTGACAGTTTGTCCGAGCTTTGTAAGATTCTTAGAAAAAAAATTAAAAAAAATCGTTCAACTCGTGCTAAAAGAAGCCCAGTGTGGATTACCCGGGTGGTTTCTGGTGTGAAATAAGCAAACTCTTGGGTGAACCAAGTAGTCGGAGTTTTCGCACCTGCCACGATAGTTCGCACGGCGCCACTCACGTGTTGCACTGTTCGCCGGTTATTCATCATGGTTGCGGACTGGGATCAGCTCTGATTGGTCCCCCCGCGGTCACGTGCCCCTGTAATCCAATACGGGTGGGCGGTAACTACTGAAACGTGCGCGAGAAAGAGGCTAGAAAGCCTAGAACGAAGGAGAGAAACGCACAGGGACAAAGAAAGTAGCAGCGGATAGGCATCGTGATCCTCTACAGTAGCGGGCCTAGCAACTGAGTCACCCGGCATCGCTGAAACCCTACCCAGCGATGCAGTGTCTTGTGGTCCTTGCGAGTTGTGATAGTGGTTCTGCGAAGCTTCATTAAGAACTGAGTGAAGTGCTTCGTTCCGAGATCGATCGCGACGATGAGTTCGTTCCTGATGAATCCGTCCACCAGTGGATACCACCAACAGCACCAGCAGCCCATGGCGCACCATCTGGTGGAGCCGAAATTCGCACCGAGTGACGATTACCAGAACAACTATGTGGCCTCTACTGCGAGCGAGTATTTCGGCAGCGCTCATCCGCTGAACCATCCGCAGCCACACCAGCTACAGTATGGGTACCATCAGCACCATCATCAGGCCACCTCGACACCCTACGGTACCTCCGCTGCTGTTCAGCTGAATGGTGGTTATCCCGGGTACGGTAGCTACTATGCGCCGCACCATCCTCATCACCAGGTTCATGCTGTGCATCATCCCAGCCTGCATCCTCAACATCACGCGCTTGCCATGCCACCAGAAGCTCAACAGCCACCGCTCACTTGTCCGACGACGATGCAGAGCCAGCACCAGCAACAGTCGCCGGTCCAGGCCTCCACGGGCCTCGGATCTACCGCCCTCTCTCCGTCCATTCTACAGAATCACGGCGTGCAGGAGCCGATGACGCAGCACCATCAACTCACCTCGTCGCAAGGCCAGAACCAGTCCCAACAATTGGAGAGCAATGTCTGTAGTCCGGCTGGGTCCACGATCCACCGGGATAATTCCCCAGAGTTGCAGCAACAAACCCGACATCAGCAGCACCAACATCTGCAGGCCTCACATCAAAATGAGACCGGCTCGGATCAGGATGACCTCGATGAGGACCAGATCATGGACGGGTCGCCGGATATGATGGACGAGGAGGACGAAGACGAGGAAAATGGCGGACGTGTAGTTTATGCGTGGATGAAAAAAGTTCACGTTGCTGGAGTTGGTAAGATGCGGTTTTGTTCATTTCTTATAGATGATATGGGTGATGGAAGGTTGGATTCATTAATTAGTATAGTTGTCAACAAGGGAGGTCGGCGCGAATTATTTTAGGACAAAATTTCGCATCCACCTCCCATGTTTGACATTATATTTTTCGTACCCCGTGAGCGCTAAGAGGCTTTTCGTGTAACTCCTAAGGTAGCGAAGTGGTTCTTCGTGCCCGCTGGTACACGAAAAATATTTTTTAGGCAAGTTTTTTGGGTTTTATCTTCATGATGTTTTGAATGACACGTGAGAATACGCTTATGGATAAATTTCAATCATATAATTACTAACTTGATAACTTGATTTAATGATTATTTATTAGAAAGCTTTATTGATTTTGTTATTACCAGAAGTAAAGTTCGAAATTCGTCCCTCGAGATTCAATTTCAACATTTTATAAATTTTGAATGTCTTTATATTTACCGAAAGGAAAATTAAGCCTGTCCGACGGGTAGCGACATAATAAGCAATATATAGCTGATACTTAATCAGTTATTCGAATTGTTAATGTTACGCAATAATAAAAACTCAGAAAATAATAATGAAGTTATGTTATCGTAATTGTTATATAGCAATTAATTTGTTTAAAATTCTTGTGAATTAATATTTTATTGTACTATACTACTATTTTAAAACTATTTTATTGTACGATTTTTATATTAGTGCTGATTCATTTTCACAAACTATTATATGCCGCCGGAAGGCAATCCTATGTTTTTATTTTGACATCTAATCTATTTTATTAAATTGGACACTTTTAAAGATACTGTCAAACAAAACTAGTTGACACTATTGAAAAGATATTTTTTGTCAATCATATATAAAAACATACCTGATTAAGGGCTACAATTCATTAAGACAATAATATTTTCAAATCTTTTTTACACGTCAGAGATAGCCGATTTCCCTGATTTATATCGTGAAAACAGTATCTCTCGAGACCAATCTCTGTTACTGAAATCGCACGCATCTTCTGTGTCGAATCGTGTGGCGCATCAATCTTCTCGAGATCACACTTCATTGAAAATCTGGAAAGAATTATTGCTTCTCATTCATCCGAGTACTTCATTTTCACCTGTAAGAACAGGTCCAACTCTGCGTCCAAAATAAAACCAGACACGACTAATTTATCAAACTCCTTATATTGCTAAAGCTACAGGCTTATTGTGTCACCCTGAAGATGGCAATCAATAATGCTCAAACACTAATGGTCATTTGTTATGTAATAATGTTCCAAATAATTTGGCTTGTTCAAACATTGATTAATTTCAGCTAATTAAGTTTTCTTTTCTTACCATTTAAGACCTTAATGAACTCATTTTTCTTTTATTATAAAAAATACATACCTTGAATTCCCATTTTTTCATTGTATTTGAATATGTTTTTCGATTTTGAATGTTTACTTTTTGCTAAAAAAATGAGTCTTACAAATCAGTTTCAGACTTTTTAGGTTTTGAGATAAAAAAAACTTAATAAAGTTGGGCGGCTGTTCAAAGATATGGCAAATAGCGCGGCAGATGACAAACAAACGAATTGCCACGAGTCACCTTGAGCATTTTCGAAAAGATTTGTGCAACGTAACACTCCTCGGAATTGGATTTCTCGGCTTTGCAAGGTCTAATCTCCATTTCCTTTGATCGGCAAAATTGCAGCTCATTCCAACTTGCAACTATTGATGACGTTTCACGTAATAACATACTTGGACAGACTCCAGAATAGTTGGACAATTGCCTATTCAATATCTGAACCCTTGCTTTCAATCTGGATCACATTTTATACTACGCGTTTTCTTTTTAATTTAACTATTTGCATTGCATTATTTTTTCTTAAATTCATCCATTGAAAGTCAAATCAAATATTTCATGAACATTTAATTTTGTTTTAAATAAATATGGCCAACAGACATGAAACTTTGTTTGATATACGTTACCAGCAGTTCCTATTGTATGATTTTGATCAGATTTTATACTAAGAATGTGAAAAGTGCTGACTGTTTTCTTATTGAAAAAAAAGGAAAAAAAACCGTCGACCTCGTTGATCTATCGAGGAAAGCGGACTGGACTAGTAGCCGGCTTTGATTACACGTAGCGGTTGGTCCGCGGTTCTTGGTTCAAACATACTCGGTTGAGATTCCGGTATGCATGGCCAACGAGCTGTCGGACGCCGCAATCTCCCCTTCAAATGGTTGGCTGGGCACCGGACGTCGGAACCTGTAAGGGCCCGCAGCTTGGAATGCGCCCGCACGGATTCTAAACTAAGCTTATTCCGTGGCTTTTTACATACCATACACGAATACATGTGACATCAATTTTTTATTATTGAGTAGAATCAAAATCCGCGGGTCATTTTTCTTTGTTAAACAGAAAAAAATTATCAATTCAAAATGTCAGTCATCCAAAAAGTCACCATTCAAACTTTTTGAAAAAAACTTTTCCTCGTTTTTTTTCTGATTCGAAGAAGATTCAAATTGATTGTTTATATATTAATGGACTTTTTTTCATATGTTTGGGATGGCAAAAAATGAATAGAGTGTTTCATGTTTTGTCAAACATCTTTTGAGACGTAAAGTTTTGATACACGCTCAAAATTGATTTATCGACGTGTTAAGTCAAAAGAGTGATAGTGCATTTTTGTAATTATTGTTAATGTCTTTTTAATATGTGTCTATGAGTAACAAGGCAAAAAAGTGTGCGTAGATCATTTAAAATTATAAATTGGTTCTGTCGGGACTGTATTCTTTGAAAATTACACACGATTGAAACAAATTTGTTTGATCAGGCAAAATTATACACCAAGAAACTAAACAAGAAATCGGAACATGTTTTATAAAAACAAGGCAGTGGCTATTCGCACCCAGTCCGTGCACAGTAGAAGCCGAATTCTGCTTTATTTTTGTTATTGTTTCGCACGGTGCACAGCCGCACGGACTGGGTGCGAATAGCCACAGCCTAAAAACAATCTCTCCGACCAGAAAATATTTTTTATTGTATAACTTTGTTTTCAAATGACGTAGACCAAACAAGCCATGAATATTCCAATTGCGTATTCAAACAACTACACCATTCGTGCAGCTTCATGTTAAACAGATTGTAGCTTTTTTATTCCAGTCTTCTAATCTTTAATACATTCAATCTTGATAACTATTCGTAAATTTCATCGTCTTGTTTCTCATTTAAATCCCTGAGTATATGTTTAAACAAATTCTTTGTATAATTCATCAGCGACTACATTGACCCTATTGAAAAACTACTGCGGTCAAATATCATCTAGTCACTTTTTCTCACAGAAATTTGTAAACGCAGCTTCCGATTGCCCAACTGTGTCCATTCATTGAAATGTTCTGTTTGTCACAAACTACAATATCAGCTGACATTGAGAATGACAGTGTTATATCCAGACGGTGAGAACACAGTTTTTTTCACCATCTTGCGTTGGAACGCTATGAAATATTCACGGATTCTTGTTTCCATAATTTTTACAAGAGAGACACACGATTCTTAACGGTGAAGTGGCAGTATCGCTATGACGCTGCCCGAGTGGCTATTCCAAGTATCCGGTTCGACATTAACTGTCACCTGAAAGATCATCAGGACCACCAGGACTTGTCCAATGTGCAAGATCGCTCGCTCGCGATATTCGTCCAGCCCGGTAGCATGCTGGATCTGGTCGTTTCTGACACTTCGTCGATGTATCGTTTGGCTACTGGCCTCTTTATTAATGACCAGCCAGGTTGTAGCTGCTGTATTATCAAACCACTCGATATGCATAAGTACATCACTATACAGATACCTTTGAAAGATTTCTCTGCCTTTTTTTTCATTCTGATGATCTTACGTGTTCCTGTTTGGTTCTTGGAATCAAACGAATATCCGAGTATATGTTTTTCGAGGTAAATTTGTTGTTATTAAAAGTGTTGAATCAGTTGAATTTTGCCCCCTCTGGGTGGCGGTCAATTGACGTTTTTGCTGACACGCTTTTTGATTGGCTTGTTTTTATAGGATTGATCAAAGACGATTTACCTGATTCTAATGTGCGTGATCAAGCATCATGACTCGTGAAGAGTTGAGTGATGCAATATGTTTGCAAGAGACTTTAAGATCAAGAAACGTGTAATTGCTATTTATAAGTTTGATGATGCGAATGGAGGATGCTGTTTGAAAGCGATTAATGCGCGTTCAATAATTTCATTTTACTTTCTTTTATAAAAAATTGTATCTGGTTGTATTGAAATGTAATATAGTCTTGAAGAGTTTTCTTTCCATCACTTATCGCAAAAACTAGATCGTATAAATATTTTTTGTTGTTGTTGTTAAATAAAACTTGATATCTCTAACACGAGGAATGTTCATCTTTTCTTTCTAGCAAATGGTTCTTATCAGCCTGGAATGGAACCGAAGCGGCAGCGGACGGCTTACACGAGGCATCAAATACTCGAACTTGAGAAGGAATTCCATTACAACCGGTACCTGACAAGAAGACGGAGAATCGAGATCGCGCACACGCTGGTGTTATCGGAACGACAAATCAAGATCTGGTTCCAAAACAGACGCATGAAATGGAAGAAGGACAACAAACTGCCAAACACCAAAAACGTTCGACGGAAAAATGCAAACGGACAGGCACAGCCGAAAGTTTCGAAATCAAGTTCAAACTCTCGGTCGGGCAACAATAACAACCAGCGTAAGAACAACAACAATTCACCGTCCAGCGGGCTGGAAAACAGTCTTGATTCAAGCGTAGGCCTGGATCTGGCGGACGTCCGTGCGATGAACGCAACGATGTCACAACACTCGCACGGCATTCACTCGGGATTCCAAAGTCATCCTCACCCCTTGGCACATCTTCAAGCCCAGTTGAATCATCACCACGGGATGATGGATTCTGGAACAGGTCCCTTAGGTCACATGAATTCTGGAAGCATCAGTCCCCTGGCACCTTCCACCAGTAGTCCACCGGGGTTGTCTCCGACGGTCGCACCGCCAGTGTCTATCAAATCTGACTACGGTTTAACGCCCCTGTAACATCAGCCACGCGAACCAATCCACAACCACCTCGGCTGGAACCGTCCGATTCAGGAAAATTCGCGGCTTATCATTGCGCGAGGGTGTTGAGGACGATGTTCGCTAAGCGCATTTGTAGTGACTCAGTGTTATCTTGTGATATCAAGCCCTTCCACTTTCTCTCAACGTTTTAAGTGAAGGTTAAAAAGTTCTTAAAAAATTGTTATAAATTTATCTTACATTTTTATTTTATTAGAGCATCGCTACTTTTGCAAGTGTAAATGCGTTATCTAAATGCCTTTAATTTGTGAGCTCATGTCAACCCATTGACAATCAAAGAGTATACTTGATTGAAACTTGGTAAAGTTGTTGACATGGCGAGTTCCGAATTGATATCGCAGTTAATTTTGGGTCACTGGTTATGGATCGTGATCCGTTTTGTATCATGGGTTTTGCAAAAACGATGACGCGGAGTATCTTTGGATTTATCATTTCTTCGTCGCTGCTGATGATGCAGCAAGTTGTCGCTGTTTAGAATCTCAGTCCGAATGCACCGTGTGGTACAATTACTTGTGAATATCATGTGACCGAGACTAACAATAAGCGTCGAAGTTTTTGTGTCGATGTTAATGTAACTAGGCTGTCGGTAAACTTTTATTTACGAAATAAGGCCAACTGTTTCCGGTTCGATATCGCTTCTTTTGGCCTGGAAGTATCAGAGATGCATATGTAAATATAAAGGTATAGTGGTCTGTTGAACATAAATGAAAGTTATATGCATGGGGCACGTATATATCGATGTGAATTTTCTGAAACACGTTACTTCATTTTTTTAGTGAAAAATTGAACACATTCTGAATGCGTCTTTGAAAGCGTGAAATTTACGTGCAACCATCATTGTATATACCGCGAAAAATGTATATAATGTAAAAATTCTTTTACTATCAGTCGAGCACAAATATTTCATTCATCGCCATGTGTGATTTTAATATAGTTATCTAATTAAAATTGAATTACATGATTTTGATTATTAATTTGCAATCAAACCAGTTTTTCTTTGCTCACAAATCAATGTTACTGGTATGCAGTTTTTTGTTCTTGTAACCGTGACAGCTCGATCAGGCTGAAATTTGATTTAAAACCATTTTCCTTTAGCAATATTATTTATCACTCGTCTCTTTTAAATATAATTTCTATAAAATTAGCTCGTGATAATTTGATAAGTAATTCGTTGGTGTACTGAATCAAGTCATTTTAAGTTATAATATTTATTGATATAAGTTAAGTTCAACGTTTGAATCAATGAATTATTTATTGACTATTCGCGACATGAGTTAACAATGAAAAAATTAAAATAATGTGTAAATTCGACTTGAATAAATTTTATACAATTAAATTATTACGTTAATACATAACTCCTGATTTCATTTACATGCATAACATTATGTAAAAATTACTTGTTCAGTGTAACAAACTTTTTTGCAAAATTCTAATCGTTAATAAAGTTCATTAATCAAAATTCTTTTCAATGCGTTTCTTTGTATGAATTTGTATTCTCAGAAGTCTTTATTTTTCGATAAGAAAATTTGCCATTGATGTATCAACCGATGTCAAAAAATGTTTTCTGGAATAAATAATTAAGCTTACCGAATGAAATAACAATCGATATAGCAGAAAAAAGTTAGTATATGAAAAAGTTGTATTTTTACATCAATCTTCCGCCAATTGGAAAAACTTTATGTGTCATCTTGAAAATAATTACAATCAAATAGAGCCTATACATCAATTGCAAGGGAATTTGATAAGTCATAAAATTCAATGCGAAGATGGGAAAAGTAGAAAATAAATAGCGCATAGAACCGCTGTGACGATATACCAAAACTACGATAAATGAATAAAAATGAAATTTGTAGAATATGTTAGTGAAAAATAAATAAAACATGAGGCAAGTTGGTACGTAAAGCAGTGTTATGCATTTAGAGTGTCATATTTTATTCGAAACAATTTTTTTTTCGAAAATGTGTATTGTTACACATGCATATTATTTGATGTATATATATATATTTATATAAATATATATATATATATATATATATATATATTATTACTATATTTAAGTATAAATATATAGCGATACGTCTTGTATATGATAGTAATAAGTTGAACAATTATAACGATTAAACGTGCGACGGTACTTATGTTTGTATGAACAACGAAAATAACTGTTTTTGCAATCGTGTTAAATAAAACAATTGTTTTGTTAAATCTGGTTTGTTTAATTTTGTAATTCATTTTTCATATAGACATCTGCATTATGTTGAATTTTTAGATTTTTATTATTTTTTGTTGTTTTTTTTATAACTTTGATTATTCTAAAAATTTTCTGAACATATAATATTATTTGGTCGTGAACAAATGTAGCAAAAATGGAATATATTGTACAAAATACACAAACAGAAAATAAAATTCTGATTTCAGCTATAAATTGTTAGTTCATTCTTTTATACAATGATAGCTTTTTACAAAGTTTTTCTTTTGATTTCGTATGTAATTTGATACACGTATGATTTGTTCATACTCGTATACTATAAAATCGAATAGTGACAGCTGAGAGAAGATTCCAGCCTAAATTTTCTTGGACAAGCAGCAAGGACATTATCATTATGTCATGCAACTTGAGGGCGTTTCACTGTTCTGTGACATCGATTTTTCTATCTGAACAAAGACAGCTTCAACTTGTCCCTTTACTTGAAAAGTTGTATTGTTATTTAAAATGGCATATCATTTTTATTATTTTGTATGAACAATACATGTTAAATTTAATTTTGTATATCATTTTTTATTAATTATCATTTATATTCCATTCGTTAAGTCATACAAAATTTATATTTTTTTCCTCTTAAACTCTCTTGTAGGATATGAAAAAAAAATAATTCGATATCATTTTTGAAACCTGTGTCAATTTTTGCTTGGTATGAATGTTGGTTCAATTCTAAAGCCAGATTTGAAATCAATTAAATAATTTTCTTCAGTGGGAAACAAATGAATGATTAATCAAAGTATTGACAAAAGTAATTTGAAGAGTATGATCAGGGCATTGATGATACTGACGGCATCTGCGCCTGCCATGTAGCGTGACATATGCTCGTGTAAATGCGCAGCTGCAACGGCTTTATGTGTGCGTTGGTAATGCAACTGGCGCACCAAGTCGTGCGCTGGGCCGAAGAAGAGGGCTGGATCCACTGACAAGTGAGAAGCGAATGGGAGTTGCCCATTCTACTATGCCACCGCCCATTCGCTAGAAAACTTACGTTACATGAATGTAAGTTGTGCTCACGAGTTGGAACTTCCAGCTGAATGCGCCTTTTCAAGCCTCGCGAGATAGAGCTTTCGATAAACTACCGCTGGAAGAAGGCAAATCTCTTTGAAAACCAGTTCCGAATTACCTGACAAAAGTAATCAGGTTTACACGAATGAAATGATGTTGCTCAAGCGTCTAAAGCTATATATATTGAATTTTCTTATTTCAGAGAAAAAAATGTACGGGATAAAACTCAACAATTTTGAGTTTTATTGTATACGCTTCCGAAACAGTAGCATTTTAACACGTTAAAAGTAGTCATAGAATTTCAAAGCAAAACGACCCGTAATTTCCTTGATGTTCTCCAAAAATGTTTACGATGTTTGCATACACATTTTGTTTTTAAATCTTTTACACTCATTTGAACCATTTTTTTTGGGCGAAAGCAACTTAATTTGTCATTTTCAATAAGTTCAACTGTTGCATTCAACTTGAAACCAGAAGATGGAAATTGCTTATATTTGTTTCCAATTTGAACTTATATTTGTGTGTAAGAATTTTTTTATTTAAAATTATTTCTAAATTTCTTGAAATTTCAACTTAAATGCACAAATATGCATACAAAATTTGTGATAGATGCTTCACACGCTTCGCATGTCACTTTGATTTTTAATTTGGAAATCTTTTCAATTATGGTTATTATTATAAACAAAACAACCAAACATTTATAGACAATACAGTTTAAAGTTTCAACTCATCACCCAAATTGCATTATTTTAATAATAACAGGAACCATGTCTCGAGTAAATTATTCTTTCAGATTATCAGTATTATATATTTCATATATAATTTCATATATATTACATATATTATATATATTATATATATGAAAGATCCACTCACAGAAAACTAAATCTAATTTCGTTGAATTGGTATTTGTCTTACTAAATCTGAATAAGTGAAATGCACATAAAATAAGTGCATACACACTCACAATAAGTGCACATTCACTCATTGTGAGTGAATTTTCACTTATTTATTTTTACACAAATAATTGAATCATTGAAATGAAACAAAATTGTTAGGTTAAGATAATAGATAGTTTTTCAAACTATAATAAAATAAATAAATTTGAAATAAAAAATAGTGTAAATATGCATTTAAATTCATCCCAATTATTTAAATGGCCTGCAATTGAAAGAACCAATGAAAATTGCGGATGACCCGACGAAAGTGAAGTCAGTCATTTAATGAAAACACACAGGCTGCAGTTCACAGTGATCATCTTCCTTTCCTTTATAGATATGTTAGAAATACAAAACAGAAAACGAATTTCTCTGTATAAATTTGCATAGAAGATTCGTACACTTCTTCTTTTAACTCTGTCGAAATCAAAGTCCTTTGTTTGATTTTTGATTATTCAGCTTCACTTTACCTATGGGTAATGCTACCTATCGTAATGCTATTGAAATTATTGAGATGTACACAGCGCATTTGCCTAGCATATGTGTCTTAAAATTATACCTGAAATAACTGATAACAAGAGAAATGTTTATCTCGTTTGCATCAATATCAGTTCACAATCTAAAGTATTCTCGCCTGAAAGTTTTTTTTTTAAGAATAAAAATGTTTAGTTTCAGGATAAAATATTTTAGTTTTAGTATTATAAAATAAAGAAAATTTTTAAGTTACAATACATTCAAAATTTTAAATCACAATACAATCGAAATAACGTCACGATTTGCTCTCTGATTTCCTTTCAAAAATGATTTAAATACATAATGAGGGGAGTAATTTTTTTTCTAATCTTAATTACTTGAGTCACAAACAAAGGTATGTTTGTTGTTATATGTCTTAAAATTTGTAAATATTGAAACACGTTACGTAATAAAATAATGAGTGAAGAATTGTATCAGATTGTTCATTATTAATTGTATTTTAAACCAACAATTAGAATTATCTAAAAGGATGTAGTAATGAGATTATAGAACTGTAACGTTTGTCGAGTGCCAAAAGAGTTATACTTGAAACATCAATATATCCATATTCTACGGTTTCACAAATTAGGGGGTCTTCTATTTTTAAACTGGGTTTTCACTTTATATATTATGGTTACGAAAAATGAACCGGTTAAACGCAAAGATAAGTGAAAAAAAAACAATAAAACTCATATACACACTGCGAAAATCACCACAAAATCATCTGAATGATATACATAGAATATCATATACCTCTATATCCAAAAGTACCCTAAACTTCCCCAAATTTGACCTAATTTGATAATAGAAAATATTCTTTTTCCCAAAGTGAAATATACTGATGCAAATTTCATAACTTAAGTTATGGTAAACGAAGGAACTAAAATATCTTTTCCAAACAAAAGATTTTCAAGTTTATATATAAACTAATTTGACTTAAGGAATCTTTTTGTCAAGTATACGTATCAGGTGCATGTGATAATAAAAACGAAAACAAAAGAATAAATAAAAACATTTATTTGTCAAAGACTGGAGACGTACATGGAAATTCATAACATGAAGATGAAACGGGATACACTACCGTTGTTTTAATCAATTAATTTTTATTATATGTTTCGTTTCAATTATTTATTAGATTCTTTCGACTTTATTGATATATTCTGATTCGAACATCGATATTCAACTATTTTTAGATACACATCGCACAGGCTAATTAGGCACTCCGTACATGTGTCATTCAAACAAGCGAAGATATTTGAATAGTCATTAATATACAGCCTCTTGCACGACGTTGGTGATGTACGCATACATTATGCAATACGTTTTGAAGTTCTGAATGACCTCTTTTCGTGACACTTTGTTTCGCGGTCTCACAATCCTACATATTCCTACTGATTTTTCTTATTCAATTGATACGAAGTTTAGAGAAACGGTAAACATTTCGCACACACGAAAGTGAGTATAATCGTTGGATCTAAACAAGTTGCAATGACCAGCAGAGGAAATGGGTGGTCGATGTCGAATGATGACTATGGCATTATTATATGTGACTTATTCCAAAGGCTATCCGACACAACCGCATGTGGGTGGATTATGAATGTTTGCGTGCGGTGTTACGCGATACGATCATCACTAGGCTGGGATACAATTCGAAAACGACAAACAGTTATATAGCCAAACTGATAGCGAGAACTACCTTTTAGCACTTAATGCTCATGAAAAAGCTGTAGATCGAGATTAGGATCTTCTTTTCTTTACAGAGTTTTTTATAAGTTTCATATCATCTTAATTATAACTATACAGGAACAACTAAACTCGCACTTAGAATTCTAACTCCAAATTATCATTTTATAATGGTTCATCAATTAAGTTAACACTGTTTCTTCTATATACTTTTTTTATAAACTCTTTGAATGCATCATAATTTTTGTTGATTTCCTCATTTTTTTATTTATATACATTCTAAATGAATTTGAAAATCTTTTTTTTAACCTTATCCTTACATTTATTCTTTCAAAAAAAGTGCATGATATTTATGTTTTTTGAATCAAACTGAAACAATCCCTTTGAGCAAGTCATGTGATAGATTCAGACCAACCATAAATTGAATAAGAGCATTAAACGTTACGTGACCATATATATCAACGAATCACAAGATCATCTAATGCGGT
The DNA here is from genome assembly GCA_030522925.1 of Trissolcus japonicus. Classification (NCBI taxonomy): domain Eukaryota; kingdom Metazoa; phylum Arthropoda; class Insecta; order Hymenoptera; family Scelionidae; genus Trissolcus; species Trissolcus japonicus. The sequence continues at coordinate 29,363 of JAPYZS010000603.1, read as the reverse complement.
TGTTTTACACATCAGGATTTTATAATAAAATTTGTGCCTCTGAGATACTCTGGCGATGGAGACAAAATATTTTTATTGTTCGTGCACTTCACAGGATGTACTTAATTTGTGTAAGTGCTAATACCAATCATAAATTGAAATCGGGAATTCTGATGATAACACAAAGCATATAGTTCTGGTGTGAGAACGATCCCCATTAGATATAATTGAAGGGGATTAACGAGTCACGACTCCATTTATCAGACACTGTAATTACAAAGCAGACGTTCCCCTAAATACCGCTACCACCCTCTGCTTTATGCTCACGTTCCACGCTGGTTTCTCGTTCTCAAGGCGTCCTTCTCGACGACTGACTGACGTTCCCCAGCAAAGACAACTTTGCATCTCGTAACTAAAGATAACACGATACTCCTTGTCGTCGAGGGTGAAGACGAACCCAACATTTCAGAAGCTTAGTCTAGAACACATCGACGATTTTCGCAAAACAAATTTTATAAATGACACCAATTGAAAATGATTACCATCGGAATTAACGAACAAATAAAAAATTATTCACACATTACATCAGGCGTTTGATGAATAATTTCCGAATTCCTTCATGTGTAAGTCACAATTTCGCACAGTTCTTTTATTCAACTTGGCGCGTATAACTGTCAACGAATTCGGTTGCATCGATTCATTTTTGTTATCGCGACAAAACTTTTTTCTGAGTACCAATAAATCATGTCTCGAGAACCGTATCTTGATGTTCTCTTACTCTCTCCATCTCTCTTTGCTTCTTCTCATTTCTAAACCTGTCTCGCAGTTCTGACTTTTGGCCGAATCTAAGATCTCAAACCGGAAGTATCGCGAATTTCGCAGCTGTACGGGCTGCGATCTCTTTAGTTGCCGTAATGTTACGTGGGCGGTCCCCCTTCAAGTTCATTCTCTGTATGCGTGGATTCATTAAGCGAACCGAAGACAAGAACGAAGAAACGTGTATTTTTATCTCCACAGTGAGTAGAGCTGACAGATACCACTGGGAGGTTCGAATATTACGAACAACAAAAAAAGAAGAACAAAATAAGACACTTGTGTGTATCGGTATTGAGGATCGTATTAATTTTAAATTATGAACATGTTAGTTTTTAAGATCCAGCTTTCTCTTCCAATTCGCACTTTTCTGAATTTTTTGAATTGTTTCGAATGTACCACTGATACTCATCATTTTGAATTATGCATTCGCAAAATTAATGTTTTGTTTTTTGACGACAGTGCTTTTGTCTGCATGTGGAATATTTCAGTCGATTAATAAATGTAAATATACGGATATGTTGTTGTGATGGTCAATAAAAAAAGAAAGATACTATTACTATTTTTATCTTGTGTCATTATATTAATTTGATTACGCAAGCGAGATTTGTATCTGATGTCTCTGAAATATGTAATTAACCCGGGAGCAGTCGCGCACGCGGTCATTTTGCCGTCTAGAAAAAGATAACCGAGTGCAATTTTTGTTGTTAGACAAAGAGGACCGAAAAGTACGCGATCGCTCCTGGGTTAAGAAGAAAGTTATGATCTTTTCTCACAGTGCAAACAAACATGTGTCTCGTTACATCATCACAATTCATTTATTCTATTATGTGTTATATAGTTTGACATATACAAAAAAACAGAATATGATTACTTAACTACATTTTTTTAATTCTTTCATCCATATTTTTTTCATTTTCTCGCCGAATTTTTTGTCGCATGTTTTTTTCACACTACTCTCACAGTTTGGATAAAATTACACAATCTGAGGATGAATCGAATTTCATAAGAGGAAAAAAAATGTTATTTTTGTTATTTTTGTTCAACAGTCATAAATATTTTCTGTAAAAACAGTTTCAAGAGTCGGTGAGATCAAACTGATTTTGACCTAATCAACTCTTCAAATACCTCAGTTAAAAAGAAGTATTAAAAAAAACATTATTTTATTTACCTTTCGCTCTTTGAAATAACATTCTAGAGGTCTGTCGTGTGCCTATATATGATCTCGAGAGTCACCATTATTTAACACTCACCAGTGCGGCTACTAAAACTTTCAAGTTGCATGAGAGTATCCTTTTTCTTAGTATTTATTTATAAAAATATGGTTTGTCATGTAACATGCGCCCAGCGAGAAAAATTTTTTTAATAGTCCATAATAGTGAGGAGTCCATAAAACTCATGTAAAAATGATATATGTGATGTATATAGCCTACATATATGTCACATATATTTGTTGCATTTTGTATGTATGCCAACATATATGTTTCATGATGCATTTATGACTGCATATGTGAGTATTATAGCTAACGAAGGCAAGGTAGCGTTTCTCTCGCCACCTTGCGTCGATGGGTTGCGCCATGCCATTTCGATGTAATGTATAAACAAATTTGAAACGAATGCAAACATTGATTTTTACATTTGCAAAATTTGTTGATCATTATTTTCTTATTATTTGTTTTTGGTTTTAGAAAATTATTAAGGTTAGAATTATTTGTTTTTTTTTTTACCTAAAACGTTTCTCAATTATGGAACTGTCGTAAAGAAGCAGCTTAGTAATATTAACATGTTAAAACCTTAAAATTTTTTATTGTCATCATTCATCATTTTTAATTTGTTATAAAACATCGCCGGTTGAATAATCACTTGCTTCTTAACTAATTTATTCTTAAAGCTGTTTCGTAATTGTCAAAAGAAATTATTGTATCGAAATTGTGTGTCGCGGAAAGTATGGTTATGTCATCAGTCAGAAGTGGGATAAAAGACATGAGGATGCGCGTTAGATAGCCGATGGGTTAGCTATTAGGCGATGTTAGCTAGCCAAGATTTTACTGTATATGTTTATTTTTACCTGGGAAGAAGAGTTGCATTATTATATGGGAAGCATCCCGGCGTATAGCTCGTCGCTTAGACCGAACGCTCTTGTGAAGAATACACGCGGTCTAAGCGCAAAAGGTTCGGGGCTAGCGAAGAGCCGCGCACTCATTAATCTTGATCGGATCAGTTGAGATAGCGGCGAGCTGTTTCGGAAAGCCTCCCCCCGCGACCCGTTTTGTCCACTGAGCCGACACCTCCTCTTCTTTATTCTCCCTATATTCTCATCATCATCTTCCTCTTTCTCGACCTTCGCATTCAGCTCTCTCCACCTTCAACCCCTGTAGTTGATTCGCTGCGCGAAAATTCTAGCCCGATCGTCGGAACGCCCGCCACCTTAATTCCTCCGGGATTGGCCTGCCAATTCCGAGTCCTTATAATTCATTTAAATTCTTTTTGGTCCCCGAAAACGTGATGGACTTTGTTTTCAATTTAGCGAGTCCCTGCTGCGTCTCCAGGCGTCGCCTGGTAGCTTCGTCGAATAGCAATGAGACGATTGTCGGTCTTGGACGCTTCGAGGAACGCCCGGTTTTTTGTTACCCAAAGAACATTACCCGCTTCGATTATCGCCCACGGGGAATCCCATTTTAATTTCTAACCTGCGACCTATTGGGGATGCCATCGCCGATCTTTATAATTGCGAGAAATGACTTTTTTTTAGTTTCTGGATGATTCATTTTGTTTGGATACATATTAATAAGTTATGACGATCAATAAAATATTTTTCTTTGTTTGAGAAATCACGTGATACTGCCATACGCTGTTATATAGGTATCTGAATTTTGTGATCAATCATAATTATTAATCTAATTCGCTATTTTCGGTTAAATATTCGGATAGCAAACAAAAAAGTCTCAGAAGAAAATCCGTCACCGTTTTTCGTATAATTAGTCACTGACAGAATCCTATATACTTTTGACGCCGGATTCGCATCATAAAAAGTCACAAAACGTGAGATCAGCCATGAGACAGGACCCTTTGTCCAAGTCGGAAATCCCTCTTGGCCCTGACGGAATCAAGCATTAACACCCTCCTCGTAATTAATCCCTTAAGCTACCAGTTGACCAGCCCTGTTTGCAGACAAGTGAGCTCTATGCTCGTACGGTACTTAAACTTCCGGATTAACACAATGAACTCTCATAATTATGAACATATCCAAGAAGGTGTATACCTATATATTCAAACGATACTCAAGTTGTATCCAGAAATTAATATTTCACCTCATATCGATCGCTGTTATCGATCAAAATTTTAAAAATTAAAAAAGGATTCGAATTGAGATACGTACATTAAAATAAATTTATTGTGAAAAATGTCAAAAAAGTGAAAAGACGTCTGAAAATTGCCTAAAAAAAGGTCTACAAAATACAGCAGAAAATTGATGCACGTATATTTAAACAGAATGATTGAACTCTACATTTTAATAAGCGGAAATTGGCGTTTTTGCAAAAATTGGTCGACTTTGGACTTATTTTTGAGTATGAATTTCCTGCATTTTAAAATTTAGATAAGATATGTAAATCGGTTAGAATCATTATTCAACTGCTTGATGAACATCATGAAATTAATTTGTATACTTATCCAAGATTTTATTTTATTTGTAACAGTTTCAGCTAAGAGACATCAAGAAAAATTATGTAAAACTCTAATGAGAAATAAAAATTGCAGGGACCATCAACCATTTAAAAAGAATTTTAAAACATTCGCATGTTGAAAGGACAATCTTATATATGGGATAAGAAAGGTGTATATAAGTTATTTCAAGATGTCTTTTAGAAAGAATCACTTGGAAACCACTATGCTTCTTTGTATATTGTACGAGTTTGCTTTGTAATGGAACGGCACGAGTTGTAATTATTCATTGGTTAGTGCTCGCAGAAAAGCATCTGAGTGTCACCCGTGTCTATTTTCCATGTAACGGCACACATGGCTTACAGCAAATGAAATAACGTTCATCTGCGTGCGATCCAGCATTTGTTCGTATCGAATTGTTAGTATTACCATCACAATTAAGATAAGTTTGCGATCAACCAACAGAGAGGCTTGTCTTTTCATGCACAAGGACAAAATTCTTCTTTTTTTGCGCATCATTTCTGATTCATCGCGCACATGTTTGAAAATTGTTTCAATCAAAAACCCATCAGTCCCTTTTTTAATCTTAAATTAATGGTTCAAAATGCGTCAATCAATAGTCAGGTTTTGCGGATACGGATAGATGCTATACAAGTTTGGTATAAAAAATGGTTCCACCGCTCGAATAAGATAAAGCTATACTTGTGTGTTTTAGTTGCGAAGATTTTTTTTTCATTCGTTCGACGAACAAAGCGATTTGGTATTCCGGTGTAATTCGAATGGTTTTAAGGAGAGCCTAGAAACGCCCCAAATCGCCTCGTCGACAACCCAACGTCCTACATCCACAGCTCTAGTGATCGAGTGAAGGGTCTTCGACGATGGGTAGAGGAGGGCCAAAATGTTGTTTCCAACGCCCTGCTGCTCTAACGTATGATGGCTGCCTAACTATGAGAACCAATTAACAAATTTCAAAAATCAATTGTAACAAATGTTCCTGATCTTGAAAATGTTGTATATAGTTGAACAAACTTGACACCGCTGATACTTTCCGGATTGTTCGCTGTCAACAGAGGTCATTGTTACAAGAAAATTATCATTAGAATCAATTTGTTCGTCTTGTTACGAGAATAATTAACGATACTTAAACAAGCTGTGATAGATGTTCAAATCGAGGCCCTAATTGAATTCACACTCAAACCGTTCGATCCATTTTCAAAACCAGCGAGTCATTCGACTTTGATTTCCTACCGCAATTCTCTTCGTCTCTCCCATCTTACCTTTTGCTGAGGATTACTTTTGGTTTCAAACAAAAACAGCTGAACATTCTAATCAAATCAGTTCTTTTGCACAGTATAATGCTGTGGAGGATTTTTTTTATTTTTCATAATCGCAAACTTCCAGGCGAAGCCATGCGAGCGACTCGAGAGTTATTACATCAGCGCTAACATCCCCTTCTCCCTGTTGCCTCTTACATTATTCATGTTTAATATCACCAAGTATTCCAACCCCTCGAATTGAAGCGGCAGCATCGTCATCGACAGCTTCTGCAATATCCCGAAAAAGGGATGCGGTGTCGTGGAACATAAATAGCAGGGATCAAATTGAAATTGCCTCCCCCATACATTCCTCTCGTTACGGAATGTTTAATGGCAAAAAGATTTGAGCACAAGAATATGGATCATTTTATAACATTTTTCCTGTTTTTGTATTTGGTATTTTAAATTGCGAGATATTTTCCAATTTTTTCTTGTGAACAGAAATACATTGACTCAAAAAATAAATAAAAAAAAGGATAAAGCTTTTAATCTTGAGCTGGAAAACGTCAGGACAGACCGGTATCCAAAATGTCAGCTACTCAGTAACGCCAGACATTTTCGGTTAGGGACTTTGCGATCATCCATTTATTCTGGTATATTCCATCAAAGTTAGTGTTCATTTAAGCAAACTCCTTTCTATATCGCTGGATATTGACTCAAAAACTTTTACCTCCACTTATTATGCAACGTAACTCATCTATAGAAGTTTCATGAAGTTTATATTTGCAAATCTTCGAAAGATATGAATTTCGCCAATCAATTATCATTCAAGAAGATTTGCTGAAGATCTCTGTCAGTAACATCAATGAGACATCGAAACTATAACATAAAAATCTAACTTTTTGTTTGATATTTTCATTTTATCTTTTCTCTTTAAAGTAGAACACTCATCTAATTCAAACTCTTTTTGGCTTAATATGGACATAATATATGAAGATTTGATTACTCAAAGTAATATGGGTAAGTTCGAGTCTGATAAATAAATAATTTAATAAAAACACATAAAACTCAGTTGTCCCGGGTTAAATAAATAGGAAGATGGTCAGCGCCAGGAGTTAATATCTCACACAAACTTTTGTAGAAACTGCGATGGCATTTTAGAAACTAACGTATCAGAAAAGCACTCGGCCCATATTTTTGAGTGACTGATCATCGATCAAACCGTTTTGGAAATGTGCGCTGCTATTATCCTTAATACGTAAAATTAGGAGTTTTATCATTTAATTCAAGAACTGTGGACAAAAAAAGTCCGCAACTGGGCTTGGATCGAATGTGCGGTACAGAGAAACTCGTAAATACAGGTTGATACTGAGTTCTCGAAATCGGATAATTAATCACCACGAACGTTTTTTTTATTTCGCCATGCCCTATTCTAAATAAGTCTGTAACACATGGAATTCCAATAAGAAAGAACTTGGCTTAGAGCCCCAAGCTTTTTAATGTCCGACACTGTCTTCGGAGCTGGGATTGTCTGAAAGCGAGCTATCCCCGAATTCTATCCTCCATTTTTGGTGAGACGATGGCTTCTGATAATCCGTCGAGTGTAACGTTGACAATGCGCGGCTGCCTAGAGAGGAAAGGGCTAAAAGCTTTTTGAGCGAGTCGGATCGGTGGTAGTTGGGGTCGCAACCGAGCGAACAACAAGGATACAGGCATTCACATGAGCCCCGAAGAGAAAGAAGGAATTCCAGAGAAGAAGATGGAACATGACGGTGGCACGGTGGAAAGTGGAACTGAGGGGGTTCAGGGGCGATGCTGCACGGCTCTCGTAGCAAATCATTAATCAAAGTCGCGTCAAGACTGGCACAGCGCCGCCAGGGGTACCTTACTAAGGGTATAAAGCTTGCTAGAGACGGTTTCGCGAGGTCGAGGAGGCTCCTGTGCACATACAGCACCCGGCTGGATCAAGAAGATTGCCAAGCTGATTCGTCCAGGATAAAACAATGAGACAAGACCATTATCATTCTCGTCAGAAGAACAGAACGTGGATGCAATGCACAATTTCTTTGTGCCGCTAATGCAGTGTTAGAAAAATTGACTCAGAAATAATTTTTTAGAATTCATGGAGCGACAAGTATATTATTTTTTATTCACCTATTAAATGATAACAAAAACAAAATTAAATTTAATTATAATTAATTTCGCGTAGTCAAAAAATATTAAATTTATACTTTTTGTCCATGTACTTACTTTTGAGTTTCGTGTTGAATACTAAAAAAATGGCGTTTCTCAGATAAGTTGCATGTAACCCATGAAAAAAATATATACATGACATATATGGCATGTATATGGTTATATATGTTCCATATATGCCAACATATGTAATTAATTTGTATAGTTAATATGTCACTAATATATTATATTCTATATATATATATTCATTTTCACCTGGGAACATATGTTGCTTTACATATACACTGATCGATGAATATGGCTGGATATATACAATTGACACTACATCATTAATATTATAGTGTATGACATTTTTTAACATTTGTCGGATCGATACAATTTGAAATGGACGTTCATTGATTTCCGAAAAACTCGCCCATACAAATGTATGTCATTTTTGAGTTAAAATGAATAAGGTAAAGAATGAACCAACCAATGGTACAATACTGTACCTATGGTTTAACACGGTAATATTTAACTTGATATTAAATTAAAATTTTTGATAATATAACATATTGATAAGCAAATAAAAGATTCACAAATTTTATGAAGTAAAACATGTTTCAATTTGATATTGAGTGAAATACAGCCGTGTTCATTCGTAGGTTTATATATACCGTTCCACTACTGGTTCCTTCTCCGCAATGATTTATTTTATTGCTTAATACAAATACAAGAAAAAGAAATTTTGTTTATAAAAAATACCTTTAATATTTTATTATTAACTAAAATTCAATATTTAATTGAGGTAATAATTAGTCCTTATATATTGAATGTTATTCAAAGATTTAACTATGTACAAATTAATTGCCTGCTAGTGATTCAGTAAAATATAAATGAATGCAGGCATACCGTTCAGCGTGAACGTCTTCGTTAAGTGCTTACGTATATTAACGAATTACAGAAGCTCATAATTACACGCTGAAATTGATATGATCTTCATAATTAGTTGTTACTAATTATACGCATTGTAGAGGGCTATTTTTCTTGTCGACATTTTTTAAGCCAGTGTATTATATATTTCAATCACATCAGAGATCGAATTTTTGTATTTAATGTCGCATCTCATCAAAGTTTTATAAATTTGAGTTAGATTAGAATAGATTTATATATGAAATTCAATTTCTCTATGAGAGGTCGCATCAAATTTATATAGTAGAAGAATAAACAAAATGAGTTTGTCAAACATTAATTGGCGTGTAACTTTTCTTTGTGAACCATTTCATAAAAATAAACACGAAAGAAATCAAATGAGCATATTTTGTGAAAGTTTTCATTTGAAAATTTTTTCTCCAGGATGAACAGTAAATCATTCTCTCGTACAGCGCTTCTTCTGTTTAACCCTTTTTCTGTGACAATTAACAGTTAAACGAGATGTTATTTTCTTTCAATAGCAGATATCAAAGAAAAGTCAAAACTCAAGATTTACAACTGTTTTCAACTCGTTGACTCCTAAATTTGTCTTTTCAATCATATTCCGCATATAAATTTCAACTAACCCTTTTGGCCAAGAAAATGTTTAAGAAATTTTGTTTTTAAATAAAGAATTTTTTTGTTCAGACTCTTAAAATGTAATAGTTTTGAGTTTTGAACATGGGGTAAGGTGGAATGAAAATAATTATCAGGATACAAATCATCAATTTGGATTTTTTTAAATATATAAAAATGAAAAAAGAAACTTAAATCAACCAAAGTTAAAGTTAAATACAAAAGTATATTAAAAAATTGTTGAATGTCGTTAAATATTGATTATTTTTACCCAATTTTTAACATAATTTTACTATTAGAATTCTAGATTATATTATGTTGTAAATATATATATATATACATATATCGGTGGCTGTGAGGAAAAACCAGTTAAGTGCCTTTTTGTACAATTAAATTAAAAACATATTTTACCTTGTTTTTTTTATCTATTTCTATAAGACAAATTCAAAAAAGTGTTTTTATGGGGACCAAAAAACTATAAATCACCATGTTTCAACATTATTCAGAACTCTAATTTTGTTTTAAAAAATGTTTAAACTTTTATTTTTTTAATGTTTTCAACTGGTAGTTAATTGGTTTTTCCTCAAAGCCACAGATATATATATATATATATATATATATATATATATATATATATGTAGATTTAAAAAAAATTGTAATGTTTGGAAATTTATTGTAAATAGTTCAAGATGACTTCTTTAATTGACAGCATTTTTGCCGCGTCATTGTGTTGTCACGGTTATTTGCAAATGTACCTCCGTGCGAGAGATCTACCGATGAAAAGTTAAGCGTCACCAGACACGAGTGACTTATTTACGATCGACAAAGTTTGTAAGAGGTAAAGGAAAGGATCAAATACAAAACAATATTTAGGCAACCGTCATATCCATGCGGTTGAACCATACGAAATTAAAAAAATCACACATCATCTACAAAAAATTCTTCGCATGAATAATTGAGAAATAATATTCGTGACTATGTATAAAATAGGGGGTTCTTGCTGCTCCATATTGCAGACGTACATGTGCTTCAAAAATTAAAAATTTTTGTTAATTTATAAAAAAATTGTCGTTGCTTGTTGAAATCTTTTAGAAAAATTTAAATTCAAAATAAGAATAAGTTTTTGAAATTCTTCAATCCTGGTGTATCTATGTATATGTTCTTGTACCATTTTTGGTACATATAGAAATAGAACCCGCGGATTTGTAAAAGAAGTTCTTAAGATCCGCTTTTGAAAAGCCTTTTTTTCATATGATAAAGGATTATAAAAAAAATTCTATGTCGATATACTTTAAGTAACGAAGTTTTTGCTGTTTTTGATCTGTCTTTAAAAATATTTACTATATTTTTTACAGCAAAGCTCAGTGTTTAAGTTATTTCTTCATCAAAATTATATTTCGGTGTAACCCACTGGTATCAAGAGAATATGGCAAAGACTGCACAACGACGGGAACACAACATTAGAGGTTGACGATCAATAATAATAATCAAGCTTTGAGGTGGCAAAGTGACGAAGCAATAAGGTAACAAATTTTCCTGTATATTATAAGTCTGAATTACGACATTTTATTTTACATGAAACTATCAAAATATTTCGATTTTTATATATACACCACTCAATAGAAACTAAAGTAACATCGTAAGAACAATTTGTCATAAAAAACTTAATCCTTCTGATTTACAACAAGCTGATTTGCAAGTGATTAGGTATATATCTGTAAATATATTGCAATTTTTTTCTTCAAAGAAATTGTGACTAGTCGATAAGTGCAGAGTACGTTCAGCTGAAACTTGTATGTTACCAGTGACATCTATTGGGATCTGTTGGGATTTAGTTGAAGAAAGAAGCTGAAAAACAATTATCGAGTGAGCATTTACAAGACTATCACTAAACATTTCAATTTGTTAGTAATCACTAACTTTTTTATCCCTAGCAAAAGTAAAACTAAATTGTGACTATTCCGTGAAACCCAGACTAAACTTTGACTAAATTGTGACGAAGCATTGACTAGTGAACTTTATTTGTATATTTTTAAATAATTTCAATGGTCAACTTATGAATTTGCTAAGTCCTAGACATTCTCAAGTATGACTAAACTGATCAAAAAAAATTTTTTTTCAGATTCCTGGAAGTAGGTCACACTCAAATTCCGGGTAACTCCATGCATGTTCGGGCTGAGCGCCATTCATCGAATAAGTCAGAGTATTCACTCAGAAGTAATAGCGCAACCTTATGCGAGAAGCAAAAGTAATTGAACTCATTACTCCATCAGAAAATTTGAACGAGAAGAAATTAAAAATTTTTTGCAATTATGGGTTTGTTTTCATTGTGGGCAAAGGTCAAAATTAACAGATTGGAAGAGATCTCTGTTCACCCAAACGATTTGAAAGTTTTATGTCGGTATGAAAGTTATGACGGTAACTTTGGAACGAAGACTTGAAACCCACTCACACGAAAAGAATTCAACTCTCGGCGACAAAAAAAGGTTTTCAAAAAATGGAAGATAAACTATACTTTTACCGCGAGAGCACCATTGGTTTTACGATAAAATAATGGAAGAATAAGTTGTATGTACAGCAACAGTGAATTATGTTAATCATCAATATTCGATAAGGCGATTTTTTATAAAACTGTGTGTAAGTGTATGGATGTTAAATTAATTGTTGAGTTAATTGAATTAATTGATAAATTGATAAAATAAATTTAAAAAATGCAAATAACATAAAAAAATTCAAAAATATTTTTTACCAGATTTTTCTTATTTTATGGCTAAAAAAATGCAAACTTTTTATTACTCTACGAGAACGTTTCAAGGATTCAGGGGCTTAAAGGTTAAATATCTTAGATATCCTTGTTTTTTAATATATATGAGATATCATAGTTTTCAAAAAGGATTGAGATATCCTTTCCTTCAACCCTTCTGTGAGATGCCCTACTCTTCGCTAGGACCATCAAAATGAAGATTTAATTTATTAATTAATAAAAATGTAAATCAGAGCATGAAAAATTATTAAATGAAATAATTTTCATACGCAATAATGTAAATCAGAGCATGAAAAATTATTAAATGAAATAATTTTCATACGCAATAAAATTAATATATACTAATACAAACCAAAAACGCAAACGGCTGTGAGTTATTACAATATATTTCAACGATTCAGTATTGTTACCATGTAAATTTTGTATAGTTACAATAAAGAATGTACCTTTACAATATAAATAGTACCATTTACTATATACATTGTATTCTGTAGAATATAAAAGATAATTTTTTGATAAACAAATAAATTATTAATTTGTGGTCACACGAAAAATGAGAATTAAAACAAGACGAACTCGTATTTAAAATGAAGTACTTTTTATGTAACTTCGGTTTGATCACGAAGACTAGTCTTAATGGAAAGTTAATGTAATTGCGTCGCAAATGTGACAATATATGTTAATATCAAAAAATACATTCAAGGTCATGACTATAAATGGGGACCGCAGCATGTGTAATCTAGCAGTACCTCTTAAGTGCAGTATACTTGTACCACGTATCGTTTTCCGTGATTATTTTTAACAGATAAAAGAATCTCTACTGAGGATTTAAAAATGTATTAGTTCATAACTTATAAGATTGTTCGAAGGTGTACGCAATAGTTTGTAGAATTACATGTAAATTGTTTCTCAAGATATAAAAAAACTCCAAACCAGCGGTACACTAAAATTATTCACAACTCCAATCTTGTAAGTAATGATGTTCATATTAATTTTATATACAAATTGATAATTATTAAAATAAAAAATTGGTGTGTAATATCACAATAATTTCATGAATTATTATCGTCACAAGTAGAAATAAAAATATTAAAACGTATCTATATATACATAATACATAATAAAATATTGACGAATTTAGTAAAACTGAAAAGGAGTCAAATGCAATTTGTGAAACCTTAAATCAAGATTTTTACATTAAAACGGAGAATCCATGCTTCTGTATGGGTATCAGCGTCGCTGCATTCATTTTTTTAAGCGCACAATAGCCAACTATCATAAATGTTTACGAAGAATGATATAATTCAATTAATAAATGAATGGCATTATAAACAAACTAGCTGAATGCTCGTCTAATGCCCGTGCTTCGCAGGGACAATGGTCATCGTTGTTAAAAATCGTAAAGTGAAATAATAAGAAAACTGAACGATCGCGGACTGTACAAAATAGTTTTGAATATTATGGAATGACATAAAATATTAAATTGCAAATTTCATATGTCACCCCCCATCCTTTTCCGAAGAAGAGGATCCCCTTCGGGTCACTTTCCCTGAAGATACTCGAAAGGTATGTTCCTTTGGGGGGTCACCTTTCCTTGGGAGGAGAAAGTCCTAAATAGGAGACTCGGATCCTTGCATGCAACTGAAAGATATTCTAAATGCCGTTAAGGTTTACCTTCAAAGGGCTTTTCTATTCTCCGGGAAGGGTCGCCTTGATTAAAAAAATTATTAATATTTGTTGATAAACGTAAATGTTATTTTAAAAAATTTCAAATCACTGTCGTGGGTATCGAACCCGAGCCTCTGAAGTGATAGGTCGATGCCGTATGAACTGAGCCACAACCGACTTACATTGAGAGGCACAGCATTTCAATTTTAGAATTCTTTCCAGGTGTATATAACAACACCGAAAAATTCTTCTTTTATATATGTTTCGTATCTGCAATAACGTACTCCGAAAACAATTTCATTATATTTCTACTACAACGAATCATCAGCTTTATTCATATTTTACTTCAATTTATTAAGTAGGTTGGGCCGTGAACTGTATTATTAACGTTTAAAATTTCATAAAAAAATAGACGTTGCATTGCGCCTTATGGGAGATGACAAACTTTAATCATTTAAGTTATGTTCCCACGAACGAAACTCAACAAAATTGTAGTATGTGTTGTAAAATCATGTTAATTGTGCGAAATCTCCCTTAAATCGTGTCACTAGTTTTCGTACAATTGCAGTTTCTTAGAACAAATAATGACTTATTGCTACCGCATGCGTCACTAATGTGCGCGCCGCACATATGCCTTTTCTCTCGCACGAAAACATCATACCCCAACCTCCTTAAAGATTCATTAAAAGAGGAAAAATCTATTTAATTTTCCACAGAAACAATTATCATCTCGTAAGATGTCATCGAGTAAGTACAAAGGTTTTGCAACCAAAGCGATTCATTCTGGACAAGACCCGTCGCAATGGAGTCACAGTGCTGTGGCTGCCCCCCTTGTTTTATCTTCTATTTTCAGACAAGATGCACCTGGTGTGTACGAAAATGTAAGGAAAATTATTGCAATCAAAATTTAAATTACATTAAATTGTGAAAATAACTGTTAACAATTGAACTGAAATGAGACAGGGTTACAACTATGGCAGATGTGGAAATCCAACACGAAGCGTATTACAAACATGCTTAGCTGAATTAGAAAACAGCAAACACGCTTTCGTTTTTTCTTCCGGATGTGGTGCTCTTACCGCAATTACTACTGCGTTGCTGCAAAGTGGTGATCATGTTATCAGTACCTACGACTTATACGGTGGTACAAGTTGTTATTTTCGAGAATGTCTTTCAAAGATGAATATTGAAACCACTTTTCTCAGTGCTATTGAAATTGAAAATGTCACTTCTGCTATTCGACCTAATACTAAAGTACGAAAGAAAATAAAAATTAAGGCATTTGATTTTATATAGATGATTTATATGGTAATATAGAATGATATAACTGCGAGCATTTCAGATGATATGGTTTGAAAGCCCGACAAACCCGCTGTTAAATCTGGTGGATATAAAAGCTGTATCAGAAACTGCGAAATCAAAAAGTTCTAACATCCTTATAGTAGTTGACAATACATTTTTGACTCCTTACTTTCAGGTATTTGTTCATATTGTTCAATTTTTTTTACTTTTTCGTTTTTAAAGGACTTATTAAATTAAAATATTCATGGCTCGATATAAGAAGTATTAATACTTAAATCGAGCCATGAATATTTTATTAATATTTTTTTACCCATGTAGAAATTTACATCTGGTCCAACGTTGGACCAACGTTGTAAAAGTTAAGTCAACTTGGGCTGACAATCTTCGCTTCAGAGATGTTAAACCTCTGGGATGAAACGCCGGCCGATCATCACCAGCCAACGTTGCCTCAACTCTTTCTGCCAAAATTAAACCAATGTTATTCAATTCCATCCATCCATCCATCCATCCATCCACACGGAGAGAAATGACTTTGCAAATTTTACTACATTTTTCTACTCAAAATGTGTGCGAAATGCTAGATCAGTAAAATTTACTAAAAAAATCAATCAAATTTACTATAAGTTTTCAAACATTGGCAAGTTCACATCAAATTTTACTCATAATTCACATCACATTTTGGTAGTGACTTAGTAATTTACGCGAGCATATGCGTGCGCATGCTCCGTGTTGTAAGCATTGAACTTCGGTATCGTCTACATCCGCTAGGACCGATAGCTCAGGGGATTCGGAGTTGCGCTAGAACTTTGATGGCGGTTGGATGTCTCCCGGCCCCATCAATTCTGTGCAAGGCTCCCTAAACAGCTCAGTGAGTCCCAATGGCGAATATCATTCCGCCCGACGGCGGAAAGAAGTCAGCCTTCGAAATTCGGGCGCAGTATGCAAAAAGTCTCTCGCAATTTGCGCTGAAAACATCCAGTCTGCGTCATAACCTCAAACCTGAGGACATGCGCACCCTAAGGAAAGCGATCAACGGCCAGCCGGCCGTTGCTCCAACCCCGAGGACTGATCTGAAAAGAGCATCCAGAGGGAAGCAGCCTCTCTTGTCAACCACGGTTGGCCAAGGTCTTGTCCACGCACCAGTTCCTGGAAGATCGGCGGACACCAAAGGCCCATCATCAGCGCCATCTAGCGCGCCGGTAGCCAAAACAACTACGGCAACATCGGCCGATAAAACAGCACAGATACAAGCCGCCTCAAACGCTGATACTCCAGCGACAGATGCAGATAGCTCCCACATCGGCCGAGGGCCCCAATCCACAGCTTCTCCGTCCGAGACCCAAGTACACCAGCAACAGCAATCCGACGAGTCTTCTTGGCTGACAGTCAACCCTAAAAAAGTCTCCAGGAAGAAAGGGTCCACCTCAACGACGTCCGAGGTCCTCGAAACCAGCAACCGCTTCGAACCCATCTCCGATACAGCGGACGATGGCAACTCATCGGTGAGCATCGCAACGACAGCCGCTACGCAGCAGTCTCCCAACAGCCGACGCTGAGGCAAAGTTGCAGGCCCGTCAAACCGTCCAGATGAGGTTAATCGTCGTCAAAACAAGAACAAAACTTACAGCTCCGGAAAAATGAAAACTAAACTTCCACCTTTTTATATCTACGGAAAGGTTTTTAAAGAAGTCACGCGTATTGTCAACGAATCTGTCAACGACCCCGAGAAATTTGTTTTTCAAAAACCTGGTGTAAACAAAACGATTTTGTACGTCCCCTATATGGAAACATACAACACCGTTAATTCAGTTCTACGTGAAAATAAGATTGAATTTTTTACCCGCACACCCGCACATGAAAGAGTCATTTCTGTGTTACTCAAAGGCATTAGCGATGAATATTCGGAAAAAGAAGTGCAGGATGAGCTCGAAAAGCACCAATTCGTTAACGTCAAAATATTAGCTGTCAAAAAAATAAACACAAAAGAGTTCTTCACATCGTACCGGGGATCTGACTGTTTCATGGTGCAAGTGACGGGCTCTAGTAATGTTAACGAGCTAATGAAAGTAAACAGATTGTTATTTCTGATTCCTAAATGGGAAAGAGTTAAGCGCAGCGGGGGAGTTCAGTGTCGAAAATGTCAGCGTATCGGTCACGTCGCGAAAAACTGCAACCGACCGTTTCGGTGCGTCAAATGTTGCGAACAGCACGAACCGGGTAGATGCCCTGGGCCGAAAGAGTCGACGGGTGAAGCCGGTGAGCCGATGGTAGCTTGTGTTAATTGTGGTGGCTCCGGTCACCCAGCATCCTACAGAGGTTGCCCGGCACTCCTTAAAATCAAAAACAACATGCAAAATAATATTGCCACGATAAAACAAAACCAATTTGACAAAGTCCTTTCCATTAACAACAATAACTTCCCCCCACTCAAAGCCAACCATCACCTTCGTCCCTTCCCTTCTCCCACAATCCCTACCCCCGTTCCCGCAACCACGAGTGGTAATTTTGAAGCTAGTCTGGACAGGGTTCTCGCCGCATTCAGGGCTGAAATGATTGGAATGGTTGAACGTGAAATCGCACCCCTTAAAGAACGCCTCGATGCGCATGAGGCCAGGTTTGGCGAGATATACAAGCACATTAACTTGAATGATGATGGACAATACTAATAACCCCCAACAGCAGGTTATAAACAATCCCCAAGCGGATCAATTAGAATTAAATAACTTAAAAATAATTTCGATAAACGTCAATTCTATTGTTAAAAATCATAGAAGATTCAACTTAATTAACTTTATGGAAGAACACAACCCTGATATAATTCTTTTGAATGAAACTAAACTTAATAAACGACACTTCTTGTCTATAGATAACTTCGCGTTCGTCAGAAATGATCGTCACTCTCAAGATAAAGGAGGGGGGACGGGTATACTAATTAAAAAGGACATTAAGTTTAAAGAAATCAAACTAAAAAACTCACATAAAATGAAGAAAGTAGAAGCGTCCATAATCAAAATTAAAATAGATAATCACACTAAACTTTATGTAATCAGCGTCTATGCCCCCACTCATGGAAACTCTTCTCGCTCCTTCTCTCGAGAACTTGAAATAATTTTTAGCGATCTAGATTTGGGCAACGGGTCTCATTATTACATTATAGCGGGAGACATGAATGGCAACCACCCCTTGTGGGCCAATGACAATGTTATACCGAACTCTAGAGGACTGCGACTCCACTCTTGGTTCCAAAATAACATGATTAATTACAAAATCAAGATTTACGGACCCTCTGAACCCACTTTTCCACAAGCACAGTCTTACCTTGATATATGTCTCGCTGACTCACGTAACTTTTAATAATCTTATTAACGGAAAAATTCCTGTTTTACCCTACGACAGCGACCATTTTGCAATTGTGCTAAGCTGCTCCACCTTAAACACCGTCAAATTTATACTCGACAAAGCAGACGAAAATAAAACTAGTTACAACTACAAAAAAATGAACCGTATTTCCTTCAAGGAATACATTGATAATAACTTAACCAGCATTCCTAACAATAGGAATTAAACAAACAACGAAATTGACAGATACGTCGACGCACTTGACGAGACAATTTTCGATGTTATAAACTTTGCTGTCCCAAAAACAAAACCAATTGACTCGACTAACAGATACGTTAGTGAGAAAATAGTTAAACTACAAAAGAAAAAAAGCTCGCTGATTACGCAGCTTCACCTCGCAAAAAAATCTCACAACCGCGATCCTTGTAATTTAATACAAAACTATCTTAATGGTATTAAAAAAAGGCTCGAAAAAGAATTTAAAAACAAAATAAGGAGATACTGGGAGAGGGAAATTAAAAAAATAACAGTTAAAGATCAAGATAAATTTTTTCTGATGGTAAACCAAATCTTTCGTTTCAAAACAAAAACTGGTATAGAACACTAGCCGCCGAAGCAAATAAAGATGATATTCTCAGACGGGCTAATATCAATCCCGATCACGCGGTGACTGACAATAACGATAACAGGATTATTACATCCATCCGGTCGAGAAAGTTAACACGCTTGGAGCCTATCTCGCCAGCGTATATGAAAGATCAAATACTCTCCCAAACAATAACGTAAATCAACGACTTCACGAAATTATCGACAATAGGGTAAATAACTTTAAACATAAGCTCTTGTCAAATCAAATGGCGAATAGAACAATAACTATTTTCTCAGAAGAAAACCCAGCGGCCAGCCCGACGTTAGATAGTGAGGAACACTTCTTCTGTAACCCTCTAGGATTATGCAATATTTTCAGAAGTCTAAATAACAAAAAGTCCTCTAGTCATGATAAGATTCCAAATTTTGTACTCAAAAAGATCTCTGACAAATTGATAGCAGAATATGCAATTCTTTTTAACAATATTCTTAATAATCTTTATTTTCCCAAGAAATGGAAATTAGCGCAGGTTATATGCATCCCAAAAAAAGGTAAAGACCCACACAAAATGGAAAATTATAGACCAATCAGTCTGCTCCCTAATATAAGTAAAGTTTTTGAAATTTTTATAAATAATAAATTATTTAAATTTTGCCGAGACAATAAAGTCGTACCTAACTGCCAATTCGGCTTTAGATACCGCCACTCCACAACACATGCTATCAATGAGGTCACATCTGAGGCCAACTGGGCGCTGAATCATGGAGAGTTCATGGGAGCATGCCTAGTGGATTTAGAAAAAGCCTTCAACTCTGTCTGGCTTGAGGGTCTTATCTTCAAGCTCATTCAGAAGGAATTCCCACAACACCTGGCCTACCTCTGACCTTCCCAACCTATTCGGGTTCAGAGACGACCCAAAACTGAGCATCACTTGCTATGCTAATGACGTGATATTTTCCTACCGAGATAAAAATGTTAATATTGTCAGAAATAAACTGGAAGAGACATTTCATAAAATAAAGGCATATAACTTAACATGGAAACTAAAAGTTAACGATAACAAAACAGAAACGATTCTTTTTAAACCAAGCCATCGCGAAATAAACGCGCGTATAAACAGAGACTGGCGTAATTTTAAAATCAGAGCTGACCCGGGCTCTAATAACTACATAGAAAATAAAAATGTGGTCCGCAACCTGGGAGTACATTTAGATAATAAGCTTACATATAATAAACACGTTCTTATCCAACTCGAAAATGCAAGAAAGGCCTACGTCGGCCAGGCAACACTATTCCATTCCAAATATCTAGACAAGAAAGTCAAGATAGTCTGCTATCAACTCCTGGTTCGCTCGGTCTTGACCTTTAGTCCTATTATATAGTACAACATCTGCCCATCTATTATGGAAAAGCTCCGCGTATTTGAACGACGATGCTTACGCGTCTGCCCTAACCTCAGGAAAACTCCTGAATCTAATTACCTCCGATATTACTCGAATAAAATACTATACGACGCGGCAAAAATCCCGCGCATCGACAATTTCTTGATTAAAAGCATTCGCAAACACATCGCAAGATGTGCTAAGAATGAGGCTTTACCCCGGCGGAATCCTTTGTCCTGCTCGACAACCTGGGCCTAATCACAGACAATAATAAAGCCCCTATTTTTTACCACCGAAATTGACACGCATATAACAAAAAAGTAGATTTGAACCCGGAAAATTATATGCCGAACAACTATAAGTACTCAATGAAACTACCATCGGTTGACGTAGCAGATGCCTACGCTTCCGACACGGGCATCTACTGGTGGAGAACAGGCGATCTTACGAATGCGATTGCTGAGTAGAGCGGCACAGTGCTTTCCCTCTGATCCCTCTGTTTCTTTTACTATTCTAAATCTCCTTTTTCTCGCTCTTTCTTCTTCTTCTTTTTTATTTATTTATTTAGTTCTTCTTTCTCTAGATAAATCTCTAGTAATAATAATCAACAATGGCCAAAAGGCAGGTGATAATAATGTTAATGTAAAATTAAATTGGAAACTAGTTATGTTTGTATTGAGCCAAAGCCAACTAATATTGTGATTCAGATATAATCCACGGATAAGCTAAGACAAAATCTTATATAAAAGATAAATATATATGAGTATATATTGTTATCAAATTACTCTATCTTGTTGTTACGTTCTCTTCGATTATCATTTCTCTTTCCTCTTCCATTCTCCGATCTTTTTTCTTTTCTTGTCTCTCTCTCTTCTCTTTATTTATTTTAGGTAGGTCTTTCTATTTATTTTAATTACAGAAAAATTGTCGAATAGTTTTTTGCGCAGTTCAAATGAGAATTCTTTCTAGTCCTTAATAGTCCATAGCTCTGACAGCTACCTCTGTCAATCTCTGAAACTCAACTAAAGCTATATTGTATACCTTATAAATGTTACCAGTCAAGTCTGCGAGAGCTCTTTCGAGCCACAGTGCACTACAATTTTGTTTCTTCTCCTCATATGTAAACAGTTTTTCAAAATGTTTTTAATGTACAAAACCAATTGTAATATGTCAACTAGTTAATAAACATTGTTGGAAAAAAAAACTCAGGGGATTCATCACGGGCTCGTGCAACCAGGTTCTGGAGTTCGAAACCCCCCAAAAACATTTTTCCGTACCAATATTGAATCGACATTATACGGAAGAAGTATAAACGTGGAAGAAAATTGACTTCCAATCAAAAAAAATAAAAATAAATAAAATAGCATTCCGGAAAAAATAACAATATCGCTACAAACCTTCAAAAGTTAAAGCGAATTTCGAGTGAAAATAATTTTTATAAAAAATATAAAAATGTATAGAAATTACTAAGTGACTTATCATTTCTCTCCGTGCATCCATCCATCCATCCATCCATCCATCCATCCGTTGAAAAGTTGATGAAATGCGAAAGTTGGCCGCGGGTTGGACCTTTGGCCAAGTACGCGTCCAACTTTTATTTTTTGACAGTTTGAAAGTTTTATTACAGCTGAGAATGTGTAGTTAAAAACTGGAAAATTACGAATGACTATATGGCGCGGGCCTCTCTCCTAGTTATTCAAAAATTGAATTATTTTATTTATAATGATAAGTTTTTCAAGTAATTATTTTTATGATTTATAATCAGTGTTAGAAATTTTAAATGTCCGATGAATTTAAGGTTGTTTTCGGTTTTGAGGTGGGATTCGAACGCTCGTCCTTCGGATCTGTAGTCCGCCACTCAGTCCACTGCTCCATCAGTTGTCTTTGCACATATCGTATAAATATGCTACTCACTTATTCAGAAGATTTACTTGCCCAACGTTGGCAACCTATGTTCCAAGCCAATGTTGGATAAACATTGGATGTCACCACTGTATAAATAATGTATGCCAAAGTTGGTTATCAAATTATTTTGCATTTCTGGCAATTTAATTTGATAAACATTGGTACAACGTTGGCTATCCAACATTGGTCCAACGTAGAATTGGTTGTTCATTTTGGCTTATCGCTGGCAATTTCTACATGGGTTATCTTATTTAATTTTGTTCTTTTTAAGAAAATTTTGTCAATTTTTATATAGCCGTCAATAATTTTAGACACCTTTTGATTTATCTCAATCAACACTTTCTATAATGAAAATATTTATAATAAAAACGAACAATTCTGATTAATGCTGTAATACTCTAGCGACCCCTGGAACTAGGAGCAGATATTGTTCATTACTCCTTAACAAAGTACATGAACGGTCATACGGACGTTATAATGGGGGCCGCAATCACCAACAGAGATGATCTCGCTGAAAATATTCGTTTTCAACAGAGAGGTTGAACTTAATCAACATTTTTCGTTTTCAATTAATTACATGTTTAATTTCATAAGGTTTTTTTTTCAATTTCAGCATTAGGAATTATACCATCTCCTTTTGATTGCATGATGGTTATTCGTAGTTTAAGAACACTTGAACTGAGGATGCAACAACATATGAAAAATGGTCTGGAGGTAGGAAAATTTTTGCAATCACATCCTTTCGTAATGCAAGTAAAACATCCTTGTAAGTTTCTTTTATTATAAAAAAACATATCCATTTACTGATTAGGTGTTATTTAGTTATTACTTATCAACAATAATTATTTTAGATTTGCCATCACATCCTCAACATAAATTAGCTCTGAAACAAAGCACAGGCCATAGTGGGATAGTTAGTTTTTACCTGCGAGGTGATCCCAACAAATTTTTACAGTCATTGAAAGTCTTCACTCTTGCTGGTTCATTAGGTGATTGTCTTTCACTGGCTGCATTATCGTAAGTAATTGAACAAATTTATTAAATCAAAAAATTTCTAACAAAAATCAGAACCTTAATTTATTATAGAAATTTTAATTTCACTATTGTTTTCGCTCTGGATATATATTCTCCCTCCCTCTCCCCTGGGAAGATATATATGTGTGTACCCTATAAATACAAGATATTCAGAAAATATAAGACGGACATAATAGATATTAAAGAATATTAAAAAATGTTACATTTAATGTCCGCCTGAATAATAATTCTGAAATATTAATTTAGATTTTTGAAATTATATGAATATTCACGAAATGTTATTTAGGCGGACATAAGCATAATATTTTTTAATATTACGTGCTAATAAGGTATGTATATCGCAAGTATGAACTTGATGTAATCATGTTGCAAATATGTTTCCTACAATTTCCCCCTGCAGAGCACATAACTTATTATTTATATTAGTAAATATTTTTAAATTCACAATTAATATTATATATTAGTTAATTTTTATATTATTTTTTCAGTACCAAAATGACACATACAACAGTTCCAGAAGATAAAAAACAACAACTCGGTATCAATAGTCACCTTATCAGATTATCAGTTGGCATAGAAACTATTGACGATCTTATTGCTGATCTTAAACAAGCATTAGAAGCAGTTGCTTTGTAAAGATAGTAAATTGGATGAATTAAAGATATTTTTGATAGCTTATTTCTAAATAATCGCTCAAAAATTTAAAATTCGTATAAAAAATATATAGAATATAAATAATCGTTTCATCCGTCGATATTATCAACATTCTCTCTCAACAGTTTCCATCTATACCGATTCGAAATATCAATGTAGCCGAAGTATGAAGAAAACCTTGGGAAGTCTGACAACAGGTGGCAGGATTTTTCATAACATATTATGAATGAAACATAATTAATCAATGATTTTAACAAATATAACTTTTAATTAACTGATTTAGATATAGAAGTAAATTTTCGAATATGAGAAATATGTATTTGTAGGTTAAAAAATAACTATAAGAATTTAGTTTTTATAAAATGAAGTTTCATTTTATTATGGTTCTTCATTTTGACAATAATATAATATAGTTTAATATAATATAATAAGTAAAAATTATTATATAAATAAAGTATATTAAAACATTATGGTTAATCCGGCAACACTTGCGCTTAGAGCATTTCGCTAAGAGATTATCATCTTTGTTCTTTTTTGTAAAAATGTAAATTCGACTTAAACATTAATTTTTAATCAAACCAACTTTCCTACAAAAAGATGTAGCCTAAAAGAAAATATATAGTTTATGAAATAGTGTTTCGCTCAATCGTAAGCAAAAAGCTCATCGTGCAAAGGTTCTAGGCAAACGCATCCCGTTCGGTAGATGAAATGGGGATGTCTACGTTACCGATGCTATTTTAAACGCTCAATCACTGACTGTAAAATATTTTACACATTTTATAATATAATCTTATATATACATAATATACATAAAAGACTGTAAAATATGGACATATTTTACAATTTCAAAGTTAATTCTTTTTAATTAGTTGTCTTTTACTTGAATGTTGAGGTTATAAATGCCTAAAGCGCGCACGTTGTTCAGCCGTCAACAGTCGCGATGGGTCGTTCAGAATGACAGTCGTTAAGGCATACGCTACGCGCATTTCCAATACAAATCAATTGGTAAACCCGCGCGCGTAACACTCGAAACGCTCGCACTCTGAACGAGCCTTGAGCAAATTGCTCTCTTGTGATTCTTTACTGAAAGTTCTCTACTGAAAATTTCATGCGAGTGACGCCAGATTAAAGAAGTTGGGGTACAATGTTTTGCAAGAAAAAAAACAGAAGATACAAATATATGATTATAAAAAATTTGTTATATGAATATATTGCAGTAATAAATATATTATTTAATATTTAATATTCAAAAAATATTCATGAACAAATATGTGTGGCCGGTAAAATCCAGACATCCGCCAAATTAATATACATACTTTAGTAAAAAGGATCATGTATTGTCCATACATAAAACAAATATTGATAATATATTGATTGTTTTTAAAAAGTGGTAATATATTGCCAATATATCGTTCATATATGAAAAATATGAAAACATATATGGTTAAAATATTCTTCATATATTGTCAATATATGATTTGCTGAAAATAATATATTGTCAATATATTGATATTATATGGACAATATATTCGACGCCTCTTACGAAGAACACGCTAATACAAATAATCTTTGAAAAACATGCCAGTTCAGGTTCTTCGTGAAGTATATGTCAGTTCAAATTTTTGATAAAACTTGTTCAAAATTATATCTGAATAAAATGCTAGTTCATTTTACACAGTTACTTTTTCTAGTTCATCTAAAAGTTTGCAATCGATTTTCTATTAACTTTCGATTAAAACATATCAATGCTTGAAGTTAATATACTAACTCTAAAATTTAAAATTTTAGCAGTTTATAAAATTTACAACTTTTGGGTTCGAAACAAAAATTTTTATTCGTTTACCAAATTTTAATTGATATTTCAATTGATATTTTAATCAAGCGCATTTAAAATTTACGATTAACGTTTTATTCCTCAAGAGCATAAGCCATTCTTCAATCAGCTTTTATTATAGAATCTCTGGGGGTCTGCGTTAATTGTATACGCAAAAAGTACTGTTTCCAAATTTTCTTTTCTTCAAAAATGTGTTCAAATTACTCGAAATGATTTGTTTCTTTTAAAATAAAATGTATTCTGATTACTTTCTTGTGAGTTGAATTTTAATATTAGTATGAGAATTTTCGAATTTGTGTTTAGCAATTTAATTTGTATAAAACTGTTATACAAAGTTATTTGTAAAACAAACTGGTATGTAAAATTTTTTGTATGATTTAATTAATTTCATTAAGCTGGAATAATTTATTTCATATGAGAATCATTAATAAAATCTGTTATAAACAAATTTTTATTTCATTTTTCAGACGACAAAAAAGTTTTTGAAATGTTTTCGAAATGGAAAATTTCGGGTCAAAGAGTAGATCTTGATCGTTTTTCATGAAAATATGTTCACGTTTTGGTTCTTGTCTGGTCTTTGACAAGTTGCAAATTTGTTTCAATAAAAAGTTGCAACGATATTAAGTGCCCTAGTAAAAAAGATCATATATTGTCCATATATTATCAATATATTGACAATATATTATTTTCAGCAAATCATATATTGACGACAATATATTATCAATATATTGTCAATATATTGACAATATATGGACAATATATTGACCGTATATGTTTTTATATTTTTCATATATGGACAATATATTGGCTAATATATGAATAATATATTGTTCATATATTAGCCATACATTGTAAATGTGTGGTCAATATATGGTCAATATATTGTCCATATATTGTCAATATATTGACAATATATTGATAATATATTGTCAATATATGGTCAATATATTGTCCATATATTGTCAATACATTGACAATATATTGATTATATATTGTCAATATATGGTCAATATATGTGTAAGATTTTTGAAATTAGAAAAAGTAACTCTGTAAAATGAACTAGCATTTTATTCAGATATAATTTTGAACTGGCATAGTTTTATCAAAAATTTGAACTGACATATTCTTCACGAAGAACCTGAACTGGCATGTTTTTCAAAGATTATTTGTATTAGCGTGTTCTTCGTAAGAGGCGTCGAATATATTGTCCATATGATATCAATATATTGACAATATATTATTTTCAGCAAATCATATATTGACAATATATAAAGAATATTTTAACCATATATGTTTTCATATTTTTCATATATGAACGATATATTGGCAATATATTACCACTTTTTAAAACGATAATTTGAATTGGCATGTTATTCGTAAGAGGCGTCAATATAATCTTTTTTACTGCAGCTTACCTTAAAATGAAAAATTTATTCTACAGAAACCCTAGTTTGTAAAATAACAATGAAAAATGATTTTATAAAGAAAATTTAAAAAATTCAAGCCAATGCAACTCAAAAATCTGAAAACCAATTGTCTGGTTATAATCAAAAGTCACAGATATAATGAATTAATGTTCACATCAAGTCTTAATGTCGACATTAGGTATAGCATTATCTTTTTTTATCACTAGAAGTACCGAGGGGACGAATTTGTCCTCTGCAAAATTTGAATTACATGTAAAATATTTTCCTACAATCGTTGTTTGAGGTATTCTCTTATTCTGTAAACTTTTTGAAAATGAAAAATAAATATTTTAATGCTAAATTCAATTTACTCATATGATTTAAATTGACTTTTTCCTTGGTACTTCTAGTGTTAAATTATTACAATTGAAATATTACAATCGTCGGAATTGTTGCTAATGAATTTTATAAGAATTAGATATAGTTGATTATTATGTTTTTCCTCACGTCTTAATTGATTTTTTCAACAAACTCTAATGAAAGAATCTTACGTAATCTAATCAATATTAGGTTTACTCCTATAAGAATCTATATACGTATTTTTTTCTCTTTTATAGTTTTTTTCTAACGAAATTTCTCAAAAATTTGCATACATAATTTTTCTAAACATAAAGCTCAAAATAAAGTTCATGCCCAAACCTCCTTAATTTAGAAATTTGCGTTGACTATATTTGCATGTTTTTGTCTAATATTTTTATTACAAAAGTTTCCGTACAAAAAGATAAGATACAGTATATAAATAAGTATATAAATGAAAATCTACTAAAAATTGTAGTTCATAATGCATGAATATTACTCTTCTATCAAATCATTTTCCGTGTTCTTATTTTTTTATAGTTTTTTTATATACTTTCATGACAGAAAATCTTTCGGTCCACAAAGAATTCCAGTACGGAAAATCAATTGATACTCATTCAAATTTTTATCGTTTTTGAAGTTAACTTTTAATACACAGAATTCTCACGGAAAAAACATATATTTTGGAAATAAAAAATAAATCTATTTTTTCTATATAAAATATATTCCGGCAATAATGACTATATTTATATATATATATATTTTTATAAATTCTATTATATAAATTTAAAATATATTTAGAATATATTTATATTTAAAATATATTTCAGTGAATATACTAAATCATGCATAACCAGAAATGGAAATTTTCTTGAATTTAATCAGATCGACTCATTTCCAGATCTGATCAGACCTGATAATGGACCTAATTGGATAAAATTTTATAAAAATTGGTATATTGCGATCTAATCAGGACAATTTTCAAGTCTGATCAGACTTGGATTTTTTCCCGGGTATCCCTTTAATGATTTTTTGCTATATAAAGTTAGCATTCAACTATTAATCTGATGAAAAAATCATCAAAAAATTATTATTGATGTAGTGTTGACTGTCGGTTCCTCAATCCTATGACAGACAACAAACCAATAAGGTAAATGTTTCATTATTGACCATGTACCTATTGGTGACTTTCTGTCATTGAAATTCTAGAAAATAGAATTAATACTTTTACATTTCTGTTTTGTTGAATCTATATCATTTTATTAGTTCTAGTATAGAGCGCGCGCTGCGCGTGGTACATAGTTTATGGTTTAATTTTTCAATTTTTAACTGCACATTTTCACCTGTCAAAAATAAAGCAACAAACTGTCAAAAATGAAGTGGTTTCGCATGAACTTGTCCAACGGTCCGATCCGCGGCCAACTTAATCCTCCATACAACTTTTTTAAAATGGACTAGGAGGTTGGCGCGCGCTTCGCGCGTGCCCGGGTTTAGGTCCTAAGGCAAATGTACCCTTTATCGTGACTCTAGTACCTATTACCGTGACCGTGTATTTATCATAAAATTAAAACGGAAAACAAAACTTTTTACAGAATTTTTTACCTACTAAATTATCTTCGATTTAAACAGGATATATTATTGTTAAAATATTTATATTTTTTCTAGTACGTTAAATTTTATTCCAAAACATCACGATA
>JAPYZS010000602.1:0-62472 GCA_030522925.1 Trissolcus japonicus | reverse complement strand
AGGGCCCAGTCAGTATTCCTTTCATCGAGATTTCCCGGCTTAAACCAGACCGGGCCCTGGTTTTTGGCATGGCATGCCCGATTGGATTTCTACTTGGGATGAATCTGTATATAGGTAATACAAATAATTGTCAAAGTAGAGAGATTTAAATGAAATTGATACACTGAAAAAAAGGATTTAAATCTAACGAGAGATAAAACGTTTTTTCGCATGTAATACCGGTGAGCTTTCGCATTTTTTGAAATAAAATATATAAAACAGCACTTCATTTAAGAAAAAGAGGTAACGTCTCTGGCCGAGTGCAACGACAAAATTTTTAAGTACATGCACTGAAAATATGCTTTATTTTGTTTCCCGCGCTCACTATTTTACTCAAGTAGGAAGCTTTTTGCCTTTTCTCACATTTCATGGGATAATTACTCAGAGTTCTAATAAAATTTGCATACAGACAACCTTCCTTGTAAGCAAAACTGAGAACTAACTTAGACATAATCCTTTCATTCTTTTGCTGCAAAATGTAATTCTTGAATGCATCTTGATTGTTAAACCTTTTTTTATCTTTCATTTTTATTATTATTTTTTTCATTTATTTATTTATTTATTATTATTTTTTTTTTTTTGAGTCAACACAATCAAGTTGGAACTTTCCAATCAAATTATACCTGATAATCTGGCGCGCTTTCGTTTTATTGAAACAGGAGGATATAAACAGTTGGAATAATCTAATACATAGGTGGCCGCTACTTACTCTCTCAGTTACATAAAATATTCATCACGTGCATGCGAAACATGCCATTCTGTCATTACATTTCCATGATTTCAGTGCAATATACCACCAAAAATCGGTCACGGACTAAGCGTCAGAAAGATAACCAAAAATATTAGCATATATAAAACAAGGTACAAGCGACACAGATGGAATACAAATTTGAAATTGAAAGCAAATTTTCAATTACTTTGAAACGAATTTGACATAACAGTTTTTCATATGACTGACCAACAAACTAGCTACACCCATCTGATCAAAACCTACGATAAAAATACTTTCAACTCCAAGTACAAAACATAAACGTGCTGTTTCGGAAATAACCGTATGAGTCAATAACTTTTTACAAAAGCACGAACAAGGACAATTATATACCAGTGCAATCTTGATAATGTAAAGATGAAGTTTGCACATTCAATTCTTGAAGCGAATATTTTCTCTTGCCACCATTTCAATTGAAAATATAAACATGCGGAGAACAAAAACCAACAAAATTTATTTTCAATTGCAAATCGAGCTTTAAGCGAATTCGTTTTCACGAAATATAATGTGAAAAATAGTTATACATATATATATAATAAACGAACAGACACATTTCCAGTTTTCACGCGCAATTCACACGATACCAGAAAAGCATGCAACTTGGTATTGATTGTCTTTTACTGGTTTGCGTGTGACATGCCAGCTGCATTCTTTTAGATCATCGAGAAAAAAATAACTCGATACATATCGGTTTAGAAATAAAAAGATCAAAAATGCATCTGAACCAGTTGAACCGTTACTATAGACCGCCGGATTGAATAATTCTACGTGGCCAATTATTCGAAAACAAATGGCTTTGTTGTTTGTGTACGTATGTAACTGGAACTCATCGATTTCTAAGTATAAAGGGAACGGTGGGATCAATCATAATCCATAGTTACACAGATCTTACGTAACTGGATAATCCTCATGGTTTATAAATAAAGCACCATGATCGTCCAGCATGTAGCACAGTAAATCAATGGCCTTTCATCATATTAATCGCTTTTTTGCATGATCAAACATGAGGCATTCGAGATTCTGTTGTCGGCAAAAATTCACGATGTCAAATTAGTGCACGAATTCATATTTCTCTTTTACGGCGTTATCGCGATATGGCTATAAATATGACTTTTTGAAAAAAAAGTTTGTTCAACAGTTTTTTCATCAGTCCAAAATTCTGCGGCTGCAAAGAAAAACCAATTAAGTGTATATGTAAATCCTATACCACTTAACTGTAGTTGTTTCTCACAGCCGCAGAATTTATCTAACATTTTGAATCGACGGCAATAAAAAGAAAAACAACAAAATAATATTCGTGTTCGTATCAATTGTACTCATCTCTGTTTCAAAATAACATCGGTCGTGCACTAATAATCAAACAAAAGCATTCCCAGCTTTTTGTATTAAAAAAAAAGTCGCATAAACTTTTTTATGTCCTGGTGATAAACGCGATTGTAATATGTAAGTGTGTATTCTTTGTGGAAATTGTGATCTCAATATCCATTGTTGATGGACTTTTACTTGTTTTTCAAATACATTCACGTAACAATGTTGTTATTCTTTGATGTTTGTAATGAAAATGTTCTTTTGTTATATTAATTTAAACATTCGAACTCATAAATCATGTTCCGCATTTTTTAAAATGAACTTTCAATAATTGATATTTGCTATTATTTTCAGAAATCTCATAAACAATTCAATAGGAAAATTGTGTGACGTTCTTTTCAATCTTTTAATATTTATAGCTGAAAATATCAGCAAAAAATACATCAAACCCTACAAAATATTTTAAATTACAGTATTGAACCAATATTTTTGGTTATACAATCGTCCAGCATAATCATCTATCTAAGGAAAAAGTATTAGAAACTGTATTTGAATTTTATGTTTTTGCACTAAAAGTTTTGAAAATAATAATTGATTATTGTTGCTTCAACTCAAATAAATTGCTATCAATGAATAGTATGTTTCGTTGTTAAAGAGACGTTGTAATGCATGAAAGAATGTTTAACATTTCGAATATGTTACATAACATGAATAACGTGTACGTTATCTTAGTTGCTAACTTTTGCGATTCGATATTTTAACTATTAAGAGATACTAGATTGCATGTATTTTTAATTTGATTTTTAATGAATACATGATAACGATTTCAACACTGTTTCGCTCATTCAATAACTTAATTTCATTTGTTCACGCTATTTTGCTGTTTTCAATAATTGGCATATAAATTTGTTAGAAATCAAGATTCCCATTAGACCATAGATTGAAAAGTTAACACTTAAGGGGTTTACATGACAAACTGTCAAATCCATCGAAACGCCTCAAATTGTACCATAGAGCCAATCAAAAGCTGATGTCCTGTGGCTATATATAACAAATAATTAACTTTTGCCAATCACGGCTTTTTATAAAATAATATAACAGGATTAAAAAGTTTGATACCGTGCTTTTTATACAAGCTGCTTTTGAGAGTGAATTGAGACGTCGATTATAAGAAGAACAAATCATTTTGTTACACAGAAATGTGATAATAAGTCAAGAGTCAATTATGGCAAATAGGCCACTAACAACTAGAAGTATTACGTGATTTAAATCTGAAATTGTAACTCAACATGCACGTATATTGTTCAGAGTTTCGAATCGATAAGTATACATAATTCTTCAATAAAATGTCATAATTTGATTATTTATTCGCTTTTGTCTAGGTAATTGGAAATTGTTACTATAACGATCCATTATTTTCTCAATTAGTTCGACTTGTTATCTTGATCAATCATATAACCGTCATACTTTTAATATAACTTTTGTAATTAGTTGATGGTTCTATAAAACTCATATTTTTGTACTAAATTTTACTTCAATCATTTTTTGTATTACTTTTACCATAATTTGACTAAAAAGTTGTTCGGCTTCTCCATATATTTTCTTTAAACGTCACTCTTATAGTCACCTCGCGTCCATACTCCAACTTCAAACATACACTTGAAGCTTTCGCTCACAATTCTCATATTCGAAGAACTTCCGAAAACTTGTATCCTTCTTCCTAAAACAAACTATGCAAATTCGAAGCAGTGCTAAAGTATAACAACTTATTCTTATGTAAAATTGTTTTGAGTACTCGTCGAAAAATGTATCATAAGAGGGTCCTTATATACTACACAGATGTACAAGTTGCAAACCTACTTTGACTAAGAAAATATTCACAAGTGTAATTGATTCACTTATCTCAGAATATTTTGTTTCCAGTTGTGCACTTCTCATTTAACTCAAATCTCGTAATTAATTCATAATCACATATTAATAATAATAATCGTAATCATCATAGTCATATTTAATCACTTTGTAATAATTACCAATTATGATAACTTGACCTTCAAACTTCTTTGTTTAGTTTAGAATGTGTAGTTCAGTGCTTTTGCGAAATTAATTTACATGCTTTGTTGTCAATGAGTCAAAATTAGTAACGATATATATGTAAGTGAAAGACAATTTCCTCTCATATACAACGTATTATCTTTCAGCATGCACAATTCTGTACATGCAAACATAGATTTCTTACAAAATGAGAGAAATTACTTTTACTTTTCATAAAAACATAATCGTTACATTAATATTCACTATTTCTGGCTTGCGAATAATAATTATCCGAATAACTTTAATTTATAGATAAAAATAATGACTGTGAATTTAAAAACCATCATAAATCTTTTGAACAAAGGTAAATTTTTCATAAATAAATTTTTTACAAAAAATTTACAAAATATAAAAACTAAAACAATATTCGAACAAAAAATGGAGATAAATATCAGAATAAATATCAGTATACCATTCTTTTTGTGCTGAAACATGAAGAGAATATTTTTTATATGATGCGTGATTGCCAATTACCGTGAGGTTGAATGTTTAACTATGTTTTATTTACTTTCCATGAAAAAAAAAAAAAACGACTCGTCGTACTTCAGTTGTTTCACTCAATCAAATCGCATACGTGTAAGTATTTGAATTTTATATTTACATCGTAAATTTCACCTTTAGTTATATTATTTTATTTACACATTTCATTGCAAACAGAAACAATTCATTTAAAAATCAACGTTGAACTATTGTTTGTTCATTTCATTCTAACATTTCATAACATTTGATGTAAAACGTAAAAGACATGGTTACACTTTATACATATCAATGACCAGCATTTCCACTATTTACCAGTATAACAGAAACGTGTACGAATTCTAGAAATCAAATTAAATTAAATTAAACTCTTTTTTTTCATTGTAACCATTTCAATACCAAATCAGCATGCAAAACTTTGGAGCATAATCATACAACCCATATTTCATCTTGTTATTCAATGAATTAACATCTCATTATTACATTAAATCCCCAACTCCGTAATTATACGAATTATTAAACAAAAAATTCATTATTCATTTTTGAACAAAATTAAAAATTTAATTTTTCTAAGGTCGTAGGTCCGCGAGAGGAGAACTGGCGAATTGACAACTACAGTATCGTATATACAATAACGATGCCGGCACAAGCGGGAGGTGTTATTATCGGTACCTCTTTGTCCTTGTTCTTCATCTCTTGTCTCCTGGGGACGTCGCTTTCGTCGTCGGCGTACACGATATTCCTAATGAAACCATTAAAACGTGGCTCAAAGATAACGCTGGGTAGCGCAAGCAACGTGAGCTTGCTATTGTACCAGCTGGGCATGCCGCCGACGTAAACGTCCGAATTGGCGGCGAGTTTACCGAACTCGAACTCCTTGCCGCGGGACGTGGAGGTAGCGGCGACGTCGTCGACGGCCAGGCTCGTGTTCTCGACGTTCCTCGTGATCTGGACTTTGTGCCATCGGGCGTCGCCGAGTTCGCGACCGACGGTGACGATCTGTGCCCCGCCGCCGAGGTTGTAACGCAGTCTGAGCGCACTTTCCACCAGCTTGAGCTCGAAGAAATCGTAGGTGCCCCCGTCGTCGGTGTAGAGCAACAAGCCGTTGCCCTGCTCGGTCTTGAACTCGAACTCAAGGGTGCCGTTGAGTGCGGCGTTCCACTTGCGGAATTGCGCGTAACTCGTGGACGAGCCTTCGAGGACGAACGAGAGCGCGGTGGCCAGCGAGAGCGCCAGCAGAATCGTCTGCCCTGCGACCCACATGTCGAGCGAGTTCTCTAGGCTGCTAACACTCAAGACAGTTTCATCAGCACTGGGCCATCCATCCCCTCGACACCGAGCCGAAAGGACTCATCCGACCCCGACTCGATCGTCAGCCCCAGGTTCCGCTGCAGGCCCCCCACATCACCATCACTGAACACGCGCTCCTGTCCCCCAACCAAGTCAGCGTGCGCTCTGCAGCCGAGACACAAACTCGCGACGAAAACTAGACCAAATACTATATTTTGACCGCGCGCTCTCGGTTATTTCACAATCGATCCACGGCTACCTTGCCGGCTACTCGCGTACGCCCCATTTTTACTATCGCCACTTGTGATTCCTTTTTGCTGCTCGTCCTTACCACGCTCTCTAAGGTGCCACCAGGCCACGAGTGATACGACCGCGCGACCCGGCCGGGCACAGTTGAACGCGCTCAGCTGCAATGGACATTACGTCCGCAATTACGTGCAACGCATCGGCCACTGCGCAAAGTCGGCCCACGATTGCCGACCAATTCACGATGATACTGCAGGCCCGCACTGAAGACGTGGTGGACGACGCCGCGGAACGACGCCCCCGACGTCGACCCTACGAAACGTTACAGCGCGCAGGCGCTCGCCGAGGGGTTGCTTTCTAGGACGCACGCTCCGCGGTGCGACGAGGTTGAGCGTCGCGACGCCAGCGCAACCACGTATACGTCGCCCGAGTGACGTCGAACCGCGCGATTACGTAATCCCGATGACGAGCCGGACGTCTTACGAGCCGCGGGGTCAACAATTTTATCACTCTCTTTCATCGCCGACAGTTTTTTTCTTCTTCTTCTCCCAACATTCTACGCACTCGTAAAGCTTTATTGATAATTATTTATGAATGCTTTTATGACTGCCTAACGAAGTATTGATTAAGCTTTTGGCGCTGGGGTTATAATAAATATGTTTTGAACGTTTATATCGTGTCACGAATTTTGGCTCCATGGTGTTTGTATTGATTTTATGGTGCTCGCCTTCTTTTGGATTCAATCGGTCGAGAATTTATTGTTAAAATCTGATTGTAGCAATAAAGTTGTCACAAAAATTTATTCCTGATTCAAAATTTGAATATTTTATTAATGGATTGGAAATGTTTTATTAATGAATAATTCAAAGAGGGATGAACACAAAATATTTTTTCCATTTTAACACATTATTTGAGATTTGATTTTGGACTTATGAATCTTGAAAGAATTGTAAACGATAATTCGTTTATTTTACCACAAAATTCATTCAACATTTTATGTTAATTTTTTATAATATGACGACGAATAAACTCTTATGTTCACATCTTGCAATCTAACAAATATTGAATGTACCCAATGTACATTTCTAACATTGAACAAACAAATTGTTTTTTTTTTTTTTTCGAATAACATCCGATTCTCTGATATAAAACTAAATTTTTTTTAAGATACTTTTATCGGTTTTTTTTCTACGTTTCGTATACATAATCACCTCAAGAGTAAAAAACTGCGAGGTCAATTAGTCTCCATCATAAACATTATTTTGCAACAATTTAGCTTTATCTTCAATGAATATGATATCAGAAGATATGACATATAAAAAATCTCTATTGGAAGTTGAAAGAAAACAATAATTTTCACTACAACATAACTTGAAGTTTTACCAGGAATCTTTCATAATCCAAGTTTTTTTGACGGGTGAATAAATCACATTCTTATAGTATATTTTTTTCACTTTTACTTTTTTTATTTACGGAGATGATAAATAAATGAATAATTTTCTGTACGTAAGCAAACGATTTTCAATTATTTTCATGCCAAAATTTTTGATTGTCACACTAACTCGAGTGTCATACTCACCCGTACTACTACTACTTGTCAAAACTAATAATGATGAAACAATGATGAACCTAATAAACACTACAGCTGACAGTTTTCAATTTCCAAGATATTTCACTATCCTCAACAAGTTTACAGCGTGACAATAAGTTATGTCTGTTTCATGAAAACTTCCTGGCAACGATGACGTAATGCTATTTTGTTGGGACGTACGACAGTACGTTAATCCAACTACATATGGTCCAGAGCCAAGCTAAGGGTTACACCCCTCTGAACACGTAACAGGGTCCATGTTTCTAAACTGAATGATAGTCAAAGTCAGAAGCTTTATGGTTTAGTTACCACAGACAGTCGCGTCTCATGCACCGAACCATTTAAAGCGTGACGTTAATATTAACACATTATTATAAATTGTGTCAAAAGTAACTAGTTTTATCTGAGGAATTTATCCACATCAAAGTTGTGCTAAAAAGACATCTAAAATTTCCACAATTTAATAGACATCACAGAATTTAACATTTTCACTATTTTGAATCATCAATGAAACTTGAGAAGGCATTCAGAAGTTTAATCTTTATGTTTCATATTGCAAAAAGAACCTAATTTTAACGACTCTCTAAGGACTTTATCCGTTTTTTTTTTGTAAAGTTTCAACTGAATACAGCAAACGTCTATCGTCGACGGAATTGGCTCTCACTGATGTCAATTCGTTCGCTTATCGGGTAACACTATAATATGCTTCATACCGTGTACTTTAATTATTATTAAATCTGATGTGCACTGTGTATTTTCGTACTATCCTTTTCAACGAGCGGCTAACGATTACGTTTTAACCTTTGCACTTTCATATACAATTGTATGATATAAATAGCCAATCAATAACTACTGGCATGAATCAAACCAACATTAGTTTAACAATTAAAAAAAGAATTGAAGAGAAACTTTTCGCATTCACTTTTTAAACGTTTGAAAATGTTTAACTACCTCATTAGTATAGAATATTTGTTTTTTCTTTCTTTCTTTTTTCTTTTTTTGGAAGCATAATTTGTTGCAGTGAATAAGAGAACAAACTCAAACTCTTAGTGGTTAAACGGAATAATTTCTACTTTCTTAACCAGTGCAATTAAATGTTGTAAGACACAAATTTTAAAATATGATCACAAACAAAAAATACAATGTACAATTGTAAGATCGTTTTTGTGCTTTTGAATAAGCATTTGTAACAAGAAGTTTCTAATGAAGGTTCGCTCGTTCCATCAACAAAGTATCAAACGCGAGCACATTTCACTGTGAAACGAATTGTGCTAAAATAATCTCACGAATGTCTTCAAGATTCAAACACAAGCGAAACACGCAAAGTTCAACTTCAAGTTTCAATGTACATGAAACAATCATCTTTCAAGTTTGATACGCCAAAAAGCATCGAAGATATACATTCAGAGCCCTTTGGCTCGTTATTGCACGAAGACATTTATAGTACAATTTCAATAACCAAAGCAGCAACGGGTAACAAAATGCTTATATAAATAACGGCACTTGTCGTTATACCAGAAGCACTTCAATTCGTTGTTATTTGCGAGATCTCGACGACGACAAATCAGCTGGCATTTCACCGCACACTTTTATTGTTCATGATATAATGCTGCTGAGAATGGCGTCGAGGCATCCATTGAGTAAACGCACGAGGGTCGCGTCGTTTACTGAAGTGACTCGTACATTTATGCCATCGTAAGTATACGCACTGCTGAATGAACGTCTATATGACTTGGCAATGCCTACATTCATATATACGTTAAGTACACACTCGAGGCAAAAAAAATACGATCCGTATGTAGATACACTCAAACCAAATTACACGAAAATAAAAACTTGTTCTATTGATTTTATGTGAATATTTTCTTTTTTCAATTCATAAAATCTTGTTAACAAATTTGATCAACATCAGAGAAATCAGAAAAAGGTTGATTATTGCAATATTCCGTTTACTTTAATTCAACTCGCGATCTCAAACTAGACATTAAATCAATACAGCTTAATTAAAACATCCACGAAAACATAAAAGCGAAAGAGAGAAAGAAAGAGAGAGAGAGAAAGAGACTTTGTGAAAGCTCGGTTTTTGCATCTTTGAATGTGAGTCGCATGAGATGCAGTTTGTAATAATATTTTTGCAGACTGACGAGCAATTTTTCATACAAGCATATCACGTCAATTTTAGAACGAGATAGTTTCACGCCACTTTTTTTACGCGAGTCTAAGGGAAAAGTGAGTGTTCTTTCGACAAAACGAGTGCACCGCCCTGGAAGCTGCGTGTGCTTTCAACCGTTAATTTTATTGTTATAACGTACGCCGTGACTTACGGCTTGAAACAATCATGAAGGTTTAGACGAAAAAAAAACACGCTTTGTTTAATTCAGCGAAGCGCGTGTTCAAAAAGTCCGCTCGGCAAACAAAAAAATTCCGCGATGATTCTCGCGACGTTGAGAAGTTGCACTGGTTAGTCATGAGTGGAAAAAAATAATCAAACCGAATTAGCGCCCTGTTTACAGCGTAATTACTCCTGTGGAATTATACAATTATGTTGATTCCGTACAACTCATATTCAAGCACCCGAAATTCGTCCAAAGCGTTTCTCACAAAAGTGCGGAGAAAACGTTTTTGTTTTGTGAACGACAGAAACAATTCGTCTGTAAATTAGAACGAAGTCAATTAACTGGCAGTGAGTTTTTGATTTTTTGCATGTTTCGCTAGCTGCAACTCGACGCAGTTCGGCTGAATAATGAACATCGAGACCTTGCGCTCGTTCTTTTTTTCCTTCTTCTTGCCTTTCTTTACCAAAATGAAAAAAAACATTATAAGTGAAAAAACTTGCGAACAGAATGAATAATGAAAGTAATAAGAAAAACGAAACCAGTTACCTTCGCCGTTCGTGTTGTATCGTTTCCTTACATCGGAACAGCCGTGGTGCGTTCGCCGAGCTTACTCAGCATTACCACTCCAATTTTTCCCCCCTGCGCAAAATTCAAGTGCTTTTGCATCGAATCACAAATTGAAATGTACTGCGATCTTTACAAGAAATGTATAACTATTGTAGTGAAATGGCGAACAACATTTGTCTCAATTTGAGTAATGGAAAATAATAACAAATCTCAAAATTATCGTCATCTATTTCTATTTCTCGTAATACATCTCTTCCATTTAAACAAAAACTCTCACGTGATTGAAAACGGAGGAAGATATAAAAAAGGTGGTTTAATATTTCGGTCTGGTTTCACCTACTTAGTATATATCGATAACAAAAAGGTTGCCTCTAGACTCTTGATCATTTGTCACGTGGAATATCCGTGCTCGCGGCTTACCACCGCCTTAATCTAATTTCCGCGAGTTATTCGAGAACGAGAGAGGGTGATCCCGCAGCCGGTACAAACGCGCCGGGCATACATATCCAGACAATGCTAACGGCCTTTATCCCTCCCTATATATTGGCTTCCAATTTGAATTACGATGAAAATTATGCTCTGTGAATAAGTTAAAAAGACTTAAACTTTTGCGGATAGGGAATTTGTAGTAAAAGTTTACGCACTGCCATATAGCCAACAGGCCGTGAAACTAGTTTTCCAATTAGAACGGCTTAGTTCAGACGTGCCGCAATTAAAGGTCGAACATTAACACGAGAAATAAATAGATATTCGTTTGTGCAGCGGCAGTATTGGTTTTTATATTTTTCAACGGCAAACGAAATGACTCGTTATTTTTTGATAATTGTATGAAATAAATTGCAAAATAATTTATAATCTACGTGAAAAAAAAAATCAAAAAAAGACTAATATAAATTGCCAATTAGAGTCGTTGCAAGCAATACATAATGTTTGAAAATGTTAATCGATTGATTAGAATTATTATTTTTATTCCTGTATTTAATTCGTCAAATGACAAATTTTGTCAACGTTTGTGAAATAAAAATTTGAATTTCAAACAGAGAGGATACAATTTTTCCAAGAATTTGTATCTTTTATCTCTTTAAGCCGATATGCATGATTCTCGAATGGCCAATTCGAGGCGTTGAATATATTAGAGCTCAGTGCACCGATGTGCATAAATTCAATATTGGCGAAACTTCATTGAAACCACGACCCTCTATGAGAAAATACAAAGGCTACAGAAAACGTCAGCGAGTGGAGTAAAGTAGCTGTGTGACGACACGGGCCGTTAAGATAGTAGATAGTTTTTAACTTCGTTGAGAGATCGTGCGCACGCTCGCGCCATCTGGGACAGGATTACGGTAACAGGTTTAATTCTGTTCTACCGACATTACGTGTATACACATTTGGTATGTATTAAAAAATAACAAAAGTTATTACATTTGAT
Source organism: Trissolcus japonicus (assembly GCA_030522925.1). Classification (NCBI taxonomy): domain Eukaryota; kingdom Metazoa; phylum Arthropoda; class Insecta; order Hymenoptera; family Scelionidae; genus Trissolcus; species Trissolcus japonicus. Next base: position 50,329 of record JAPYZS010000602.1, on the reverse strand, counting down.
CCTATTTTTGTTACTAATCACGTTGAATTATTAAATTATATTATAATATTATAGTAACTAGAAGGGTCACCTGGGGTAATTGTGTTCGAATTTAATGTGTTCTGGAATAATGTTGGTAACTAATGATAGATGATAAAACCTATGCAGACAATAAAATATTGCAAATAAATTGAATTTTAACACTTTACTTCTGGAAGCTTTTCCTTCTTCTTCAATATGGCTGCCTTTTTATAAAGACAGAAATAGGTAAAAAAGAGACAGCACTATGAAAAGAACGGATGTAAACACATGGAATAGTACCGTGACCCACCACACAATCAAAGATTGTTCAATCCAACGAACTGATTGGTTGACCTCAAATCCATGCTGATTCGTACTGTTAAAGAATTAAAGTGTTAATAAAAAAATCAGGGAGTCACACTTTACCCCATGTGTCATAATTAGGACCAGGTGGCCCTAAATCGCGCAACGTTGCTGCCTTTTTTTGACCTCCAAAAGTTATGACATATTGTGTTGGATGATACTTACAAACAGCGGTGTACTTATCACTTGTTCAATATGATTTTCAAACAGGCAATAAAGTTACGCAACAAATTTCGCTATTTTTACGAATTTACAAAGTTTTGTCGCAGAGATTTGTTTTCTGATTATGAGACCGTTGGCATTCAAGCCATGATGGTAACTAGGCTCAAGGGTTGCACTATGTGTTTCTGCAAAAGTTTTGCATAGGCATTATTGCCAGGGCATTTCGTTCAAGAAAAAGTTATTTCACTATAGTAGCTGGAGTGGCGTCGATGTGCACGGCACGGAAATATTCGAAATAACTTGGCAAACATCTCCCCCAAATGAGACGTTGTGCGCAAAGTTTGTAGATCGCTTCCGAGCATACTCGTATAACTTGAAGGACCAAAATATTGCAAAAGAAATACCAGGGTATGGTCCACTTTATAATCTCCCAAGCCTGAATCTATAACTCATTCAATTATTAACATTGATTTTTCCGATTTATTTTCTGTTACCTCTTTTCAGTAAATTATTTCCAAATAAAAATATATATTTTTTCATCTGTTTTCATTGACTTATATGAGTCAACAAAAACAAATACCTTTTCAGTTCCATCAAATTGTATCTTGCTTGAACTCCAACAATTTCTCGCTTATGATTTCAGATCTGAAATTAATATATCAGTTTGTATATAAGTTTTGTATAAAATTGTATACTAAACATCACAATAGAAATGTGCGTGATAAATATTCTATGGATGTGAATCTAAATTGTTGCGCATGAATAATTTTAACCTTAATGAAAAGTAGATAATGATACGATTTCGTTAACTTAATCGTCAATTACACGTATGGAGATAATTGGTTTGAAATCACAACCATTTTCAGTGCATTATTACAATGCGCCCGTATGCGTCATGTTTATCATTGTAAAGTTCTAATTAGTAAACAATCATCAAAACAGTTTATGAAAATTTCCGTAAGTTTGGACAATTCTTGATTCAAATATATTGTAATACATTTTTCGAAAAGTTGGAGAAAGTCTAAAAAAAATTATCACATCAATGACAAGTCTGCACCTGTATCTGATCAATCAACGTAGTCAATTATTTACTTACTCCATCTACATAAATACTTGTTTGATTTTTCTTTAATCAGTGCTAATAAATTCTTACTAGCATTAGTTTTGCACAGCAAGATCATTCTACTATAATATCTCTGGCAATCTATATTTTTTTAATGCTCAGACTTTTTTCTATTCATGATTAATCATCATGCCCCAATTTACGGAGATAAAAAAATGAGCCAAACTTGTGAACAATCCACAGCCAATGATAAATTGAACTTGAAAAAAAGAACTTTACCTCCGGATGAGATCACGGTCTGTCTCAAGGCGTTAGTTTAAGCCTCCATTTTTTTCCATAACCACTGGACGAAAAGAATGACTAAACCTAAGACGGAGAGAGAGGGGGGGAGAGACAAAAGACGGGGGCGTACACGTAGAAAAACAAAACTTCAGAGCAAAGAATAGCAGTACATCTTTGATCCTCTCTTCGTGAGGAGCATTCGATAAACGGTTTTTTCACTCAGTTCTTGCAAGCAGGTTAGTTAGCGCGGAGTCACTGCCGCCGGCACGTTGCACTTTTCAGACAACGTCTAAAAAGCACCTAGCAAAAAGATTATAGATAAAGGAGTGTCGAATTTATTTCTGATCACTCGCTTGAATCCCATCAATCACACCATCAATCATAAAAGACAATTCTTCATCGCACCGATTTGACTCACATTTGCTGTTGAGATTTCATATTGATCGTGCATAAATTGTGCTGCACTTTCTTATTGAAATTGAAATCAAATCTCTCGGACCATTTCTCTCTCTCTCTCTTTTATCGTTCAAAAAGTAGACCTCAATATGCCAATTGCATTGTATACAGCTGTATTAAACCATTTTCATAATCATACGTTTATAATCACCCGTCAAAAATACAGATATGAACCGCCTCAGGTTATTCTTAATTATTTATTTTAATTTTAAATAATTTCCAATTTGAAGTTATGTATTTTTTGATCTGAAAGCCGCAACATTTTATTTTAGTGAATCTAAGTTGAATCAGTTATGAACTAAGTAGACGACAGGTTATAGACAGCTCCAATAAAAGATATGCAATTATTTGAATCGAGAGCAGCCCAAATGGTTATTCTTATATAAAGTTAAGATTGACGCGATGTTTATATATCCGCAACGAGTTTACGGTCGAGGGAGCAGCCAATCGAATCGCGTGACTTATAATGTCGCCCCGTATATACCTTTCGCCGGTTCAAATCGATTGCCAAAAAGGTAAGAATCAAGCAGCTTCCCACACGCGAGAGTAACCGTCTGCACTTGGTGCGTTTTAAGTCTTGACCATAACGGTCTGGTTGGGACCGCTGACGTCACGTGACACTGACTCACTCTTTCTCGATGGGACTCAGAGTCGTCAGGCTTATAATTTATTATAAATCTCGCGGAAATCTAACTATGCCGTGCGTTATTCCTAGTTTTCTAACTTTCAAGTCGTAAACATATTTTTCATCTTTAAAATTTCCCAGGAACTGTTAGGATTCCAGGACGGTTGAAAAAGTTTCTGATCTAAATTAAACTTGTTCTCCGACGAATATTTCTCTCGGCTAAAATTGAGATGTCAACAAAACTACGTCGACCACGAACTTGCTCGCGACTCATTTAACGATAAAGTATAGAATTTTATCGAATTTAACCAAAGCCCAATTTATTCATCGTATATAAGCTAGATTGAAGAATTTTTTTTCACTCCATTTGCAAACTTTGTAAATTATAAAATTTTTGCGAACGATTTTTTTTCTGGACGAAATTAAAATGTATTAAAGGAAAAAAACTGCAATTATTATTATAAAGAAGTGAAATAATTGCACGGCATGCACTACTTACTAGAACAGTTTCATTACTTATCATTGTTTACATTATGCATTACTAGAATAACATATATCGTTACAGTGTTTTTCATATTCAGTCGAACGTCTCATGAAAATGAAATGTCACGATTGCACGCGTATTTGTACTTGTATGTTGTGACGCTGGTGCACGTGTGCGCGAGTCAGTCGTCTTACCAGTTCTCCAAAAACGGGCAGAGAACGGAAGTGTGACTTTCGTTTGGCTCTGCGACATTTGTTATTGAAAGAAACCTGCGTGTTATGATCACAAGTGGATAATAACAAAAAAAAAACACTTGTCAACAAGTTATATAATCGGTAATTCTATAAGTAATTAAGTAATCCAAATAACTATTATTTATGAAAACTAAACTTTAATTGCTTGTAAGACTCGACAAGATGGTTGCATTAAAGAAACTTGATCGGATGAGTGTGAAAAAAAAGTAAAAACTGAAATGATTAATGATCACTTCAGATTTCAGAGTCAGATCGCTGCGGATAGCGCACAGTGCAGTTCGTTGGAAATGTTATAGCTTTAATCTAAGCGCTTTCCTAGTGAGATGTTTGAATAAAAAATTTTTTTGATCCCAGTAATTTCTTTAAGAAATTTATGGTCAATGTCAAATCCATGTTTCGTAAAATGAAATATTACGAAACAAATTATGCACACAAGAGCGATCACTTGTGTTTATTTTTATATATGATGAAAAACGAAAAAGAAAACAATATCAAAAAGTAAAAATTGTGAATTTTGATTTTAAAAAAATATATAATTTTTCTCTGTTCCCACATGTTCATGTCAACGCTTGTCCAGTAAAAACAAGAAGGTACAATGTCGGAAACAACAATAAACAATGTCGGAAAAACAAAAAAATATGATACCTAAAAAAATCGTGTTGGATATTGAGGACATTTGTTAATTTAAAATTTGACGCATTTCAGCGAACTTGGGGGGGGGAGGGGGTCATTCGTTTTAAAACAGAGAACATGGGTAATAATTTTAATTAAATTTCGCCTCTCGCTAATAAAGAAAAGTTATTGCAGCGTTTCAAATTTGCATGAAACGCTAAAACGTTGAGCTCGACAATGCAGAAACGAAAGTAACATGTTAATTTAAATAAAACGAATTAAAAATATACTTTCCTTTAATTTCAGGATCTAAAAGCCGATTAAATCATTTGATAACATCGGACTGGATGGTGAAATATGGCATCACCACAGGCGACTTCTCGTCTAGAATTAATACACGTGAGTGTACAAACCATGTTTCAACTTTTTTTCGCTCTTGTCGCAGCACACTTAAGGTTAATTAGTCAAGAAAAGTCATCTCGCTTACTGTTTTTGTTTTTCGCACAAAATGAAGTTTCATTTTGAACGAAATTGTTTTTGTTTTCAGTTAAATATAGCATTGTAAAAAATTTTAATTCGATTTTAATTAGAATCTCTCAAAAAAATCTTTTAAAACTTTTATTTTATTTTTAACTTTTTTCAATCAAAACCTAACTCTGAATTTGTCTAAAGAATCGACATAGATGCTGACAGAATTCGTGCTAAATTTATTAAAGTGTTAAAATATATCATGCAAGATCACGTGCACAGTAAACGGAGAGACGAGTTTATGGAGAAAGCTCTTCTCGTAGGTGGTAGTTGCTCTTTTTTGAATTTCTGTTTGTTGCAATGCGTTCCTCCTCTTCGGTCACAGTAACTTCACGATCTCTGTCGGTCATGATCGCAGTCAGTTTGTTCGCCACGTTTGCAAAGCTCCGATCTTGCGCCCTACTTGATAGCTACAACTAAAGTTTGGCAATCTGTGCGCTAAGGATTCGCAACTGATGTTGCAGGTACTCTAATTTCTAAGAACTGAATTTCTCGCCTACAACCGTAGACTTGACGTAAATTTACTAAAACTACATCCGATCAAATTATTGTAATTTCGTTGCACTGCAAATTCGGTGAAAAATTGTTTTTATTTTCTCTAACAAACAAAAAGAAAACTGGATTTGTCTGCAATTGCATTCATCTCTTAAACCAAGTCTTCCAAGACTCCTTGAAGTATCTTGTTTCATAAATAATGAAATTGTAGAGAAGGAAAATTGTGCATTATTGATATTAAGAAAGTTTGTTTTTACTTCCAGCTACCGTACGAATTCAGCAAAAAAAAAACTTTTTTCCTTGCATCTCTTAAGCTTGTGAAATATGAGATATTTGAAAAAAAAAACGGATAATAATTTGTTTTGCATTGTTTCCCTCGTTTCCCTCGTTTCAATTTTTTTGTGATATTTTATGTTCTGCAAAATAATGGATGACTATTCAGTTTTACGAAAGGGCCCATTTTAAACAGACGAAAATTACTCTTTCAGCAGAGAGGGATTGGTTTTAAAAATTGATGTGCACTAACTTTTGCTCGCTGAACTAATTTTTGACCGCTTGAAATAAGAATAGTTAATGAAGCGAAGATAAATCGAAATAGACAACGGAGACGCCTGGCCTACCAACCGAGACCTTCCTTAGAGAAATCGGTAACCGCGAAATGTCCTGACGTCATTTCCTTTGCGTTTCTCTGGTCTTGCTCGTGCCTTAAACTGATTCAACGTGCCAAAAAAAATCTTGATCTTTTTAAACGAATAAAAAATGATAATGTAATAAATAAAATTAAAAAAAAAACATTAAAAAAATAACAGCGAAAAACACAACACTTTTTTTACAATTTATAAATTGAAAATTAAATCAGTTTTAAGTTACATTCGAAAAAAAAGTAAAAAAGAAATGACAGACTCAGCTGAATTTAATTAAATGAATTAAAATGCTCTTAAGAGTGTGAACAGTGAAAATTGAAGACTGAATATACCAAAGAGATCTAATACAAATCAGAGTATTGACAGCAATGGTGTGGGCGCGCAACAATTTTCGTTATCCATGACGCCCACGTGAGAAGGTCGAGTGTCGATTTAAATGTCGGGCTCATTAAAAACTGTATAATCTTATATAAATTACCACTTAGTCATCCGAACCAGTACATTTAGACGAAAAAATTATCGAGTCACATAAAAATTGGGTTCCTGGATGGATATCAAAAACTAAATGAATCATCGACAGATGCGAATCGGTTAGTCGTGCAATGGCGCGGTTTTTTCGTTTTGATTATCATATTCCTTAGTAAAAATTGAACTAGGGCCCCTGTAAGGCTTGCCCGTCAAACAGCAATTACCTTTAAGGAGCCCTGTAAGGCTCCTTAAAGGTAAATGTTTTTAATTATAAATTTGTTTATTATAAATTATATAAGTTATTTAATTATTAATACTGACTGGAAATCATTATAAAATTTTGGTTTGAAACCCTTGACTTATAAATATGTTGTAAAAAAAACAATTAAACATAAAAAAACATATTGTAAAAATATTCATCAATCTATAAAAAATTTGATGATTTTTATTATTACATGATTTGATGATTTTATTAATTTTTATTATTATTGAAATTTAATTAGGGCTTACTAATGGCCCTTATTTGGCCCTTGTAAGGTAATTTACGGGTCAAGCGTCACACACCCTCAAAACGCTCGGATAAAAACTATAAAGGACCTTTCACGGCCCCATAAAGGTTCCCCCTAACAAGACTGACAACCCCTTTCATCAGGGCAAGCCTTTAAAGGGCTCTAAATATTAACAAGGCGTGTCCTACAACATTTTTACTAAGGTTATTATCCAAGGCTAAACTGAGCGGAGTTATATCGAACTCAATGTAATCAATTACCACCGTACAATAATATTATCCCCTGAGTTTAAACTGTGAATTCGTATGCACTAGGCACGGAACATTGATTGTTACACGAAAGATCGATTCAATTCGCCATAACGACGTTCTATTTAACGCTATCCGCAGTATTGCACACTCGTAGTATTACACGCATTATCATCGGCTTTGCCATCACGCGATGCAGCCCCCGTTCAAATTAAATGAATTAATTTCGCATAATTCGCCCTGCCCGAAACTTATATAACACGCGTCATTTCAATCGGAAACTCCGTCACACACAAAATTTCGCAAAATGCTCATGAATGAAAAGCGCCTTTATGCACATATATTTTTTGATCGCAAAAGCTTTGTCGATCGTTATTTTATTACTTTCCAAACTGCTTTGATCTGGCACGCAAATAATTTTTACTTTAATTACTTTTCTTCGCAAAAGTTTTCACCGTGAGTTATTATGAATACTCATAAACATAAAAAAAATTACCTCCCACGATCCCTTTTCGAACCTTTCTCGGTCGTCATATTTGTGTTGATAATTGATTCGAAAGCCCCAGGGGTGCGGAATTTGCTCTGCTACTTAGAAAGCATTAATGGACAGCTCGTGCAAATGAGACAAAATTAATTAAAATACATCGACAGTTTTGCCAGTTACCTCAAACGAGTAATCAGCTGTTGTTTCTGCTTGGCTGAACAAGAGTGTGTCATGTCTCAGGGAATGGATTCGACTTGTTCTAAGCAGCTTAGACATGTCCGCTTGTTAATAAAGTGTTGAATGATTATTTATTATCGAATTTATACGCTTGGTATAAATGAATTTGAATGACAATTTATTCAAATGGTTTGAACCTGCAGTGGCGATTTAAAATCACATCCATCGTTTTTCGATTTGCCAGTTCAATTCAACATGTAAACTGCAGTTTGCCATTTTTTTATTAAAAATAAGTAAGTGAAGTTGAAATTTAAAATTGTAAGTATAAAAATCATAATTTACTACTTTATTTCAAGCCAGATTTATCGCGACACTGCAAAATTATAACCAACGTAAATGTGATGTAATTTATCAAATTTAGTGAACAATATATAATCGTTAATTTCACCACACAGCACAATGACTAACATTGCGATATCGCGCGACTATCACAATTACCGAAATGCTTACAAACGCAGGTATAAATTATATAACATGAAAGATTAAGGAGAATTCGGAGCAAGATGAAAACAGAGCAAAACAAAATTTTCATTTGCTAAATTTACATATATATTTGGTGACTTGGTTTTATTGCCAAAACTTATACAAACTGCGAGCAAACAAATAATTGTTCAGTCCCAGAAATTGTTTGAACGACCACAATTTCAGTACCGATAATGAAAACGATGTACGGTTTTTGTTTTGTTTGTAAGAAATTTCGTCATTTGAAATTAAATTCTTTTGTAGGTCGCAGGTGAAGAGCCAATCGATGAAGTAAGCATTTTGCATAATAGAAGAGCGAGCGATTCGAATCTTGGTAACAATTAGTTGGCGAACCTGTAAGGAGGTTTACAACAGTGATGAGCAAAGGCCTAGTAGCTGCGCGCAAGCGTATCGATCAAAAGAGTACGCGACATTCGGAATCGGTATATACAGTTGCGATGGCAACAGCTATGGAAGCTTTTCTGGCCTAGGCGGTTTGTACAGGAGCGGCACAAAGAACAGACATCAGTATTGCGTCGAACGCGGCTTTTAGCGAGACGTGTGTCTGAAAGCGCCCGAACGGCGGCTCGTAATTTTCACGCGGAAATGCGACACTGGGCCATAGGGCGCAATAACGTACAGTCAGCGTGCTTATTAACGCCGCACAAACTCGTTTATCACCTGCAGGCCGTCACTCAATCTTCGTTATACCCCAGCGTCTCCTATGTTGACAAGTCGCTGTGACTCAAACTAATGCATAAACACCGCCGGTTTCCGTTTAGTTTACCCCGTAGCACAGATTTTACATTATAACCTCCTGCTCGATATTTTTAATGATGCTTTAGTCATTATGCCTATTAGTTCATTTTTACTTCCAGTTAATGATCGCTCATCGCATGGTTCATGCCTATTTAACGAATGTTGCAGTGATGAGATATACTCAACGGTGATTAGGAGTGAGAATCGAAAGTTCATTCAATCATTAGTTTGAATTGCACATCAAATGTTTCACACGTTATGATTAAACACCCCCACAGCAACGGTTTTATATTATTTCCCTTCTGTTTGAAGAAACAAATTTTAAAATGACTCACAAAAATGAATGATTTGTCAAATCAACATTTATATTTTCTTAACCCTCTAAACACCGCTTCGAAATTTCCCTAACCACACCGCGTAGATCTGATTAATGTTTTGATAAAAACTACTTAAGTCAAAAAATAAACAGTATGTAATGGAATCGATATAAAGTTTCTGGAAAATGAATTGCGTATAGTTAAATAGTTAATCATAATTGTTTAAAAGTTATTATTAAAAATAAATTGAAACAAAACAAGTCAAAAGCATTGCTTAAATACAAAAATCCAAAACTTAGACTTATCAAAACAATATGTATAAATATTGTTTGTGAAGGAGAAAGAATGCTCTTTCTAAAAATCAAGTTGCAAAAATGTTTGTTTCAGAAAATATAATTAATTCATAACCTAAAGAAAGGCCGTGATATGATGCAGAATTGATCATTTGTCGTTTGAAATTCATAAATAAATTAATCAAATAATATAATGGTCTACAATTGAATGATTGAAATAACCTTAATTTTAATAGGAAATACATTTTCACACTTGTTCTATTACTTACTCCATTAAAACACAATTCCTTTAAATACCCGTTCACGCGCTTAATCACATCGCGCGGGGCCTGAGAGACCCTGCATTACTTTGGATGTAAAATTTTCTTTCACATTCAAACGGAATGACTTTGAGTCATGATAAAATGTTTTGAGGAATGACAAACTTTTTTTGGTATATTGCAGAACCTTGCTTTATCAATGAATGTTCGAAAGAATATCGATCAAAAGAAACCCCGGGGTCTGTCAGACCCACACGGTGTTTAGAGGGTTAAGAGATAAATTCATTTGTTTAAATAAGAGCTTTTTTTATGCGCTATACCATTGAAATAGATGTTTTCAGTTAAATTCGCGATGCTTTTGTAATGATAGGAAAGCCTATCTATCTATAAATATATATAACATGGCTGATAACTTGGTCGTTATAGTTTATAAACAGTATTTATATAGTTCACTGGACTTTTTTACTATTATTATTATAACGAATACATTTTTTTAATTTGTTTTTCTCTGTTTGTTAAATTGTTTGTAAAAAATGATTGTCTCAAATAAGTCAAATATTCAAAATTGAGAAAACTCCTACATAACAATTTCAATAATTTGTTTATTATAAAGTGTGAAAGGAAAGATTCTTTTTGTCAATGACCACAGTGCATGATTGTTTTAATTAATATTAATTATAAGTAAGCATTCAAAAGAGTTTTAAATACAATGAAGATTGCGTGCGATGCGAGTGAAATTGTTGTTTTCCGTCGCTCGCACATGTTGCTTGCATAATTAATGCTTAAAACTTATTCAAAGTGTTACGTTGTATACATAAGTTTAAAATTATTATAAATGTGTAAGTCCGTATGCTGCCCAGTAATTTAAATGATATATATATTTATTTTCGACATGTTTTACAACTTTTATTAAACCAGCTTTAGGAGATAAAAATCGTTTATTTTTCATTACGATTCTAATAAGAAGTTGCCTAATTTTAATTTATTGTAATTGAATTTTCAAATAGATATTTTCTTTCTACGTGTTCATTTTCATTGCATATTCGACTTATACATGCTGCAATCGTTTCGCACGTTTCTCTATTGTAAACAGTACGTGGGAAGAAATTGAGAAAATATAATATTCTCCAGAATTTTTCCAGTGGTCACAAATATTTTTCGCGTTCTAAATTTTATAATAAAAATATTTTTAATTTAAAAAATCATCTCTAATTTTTGTTTCAAAATGTTCATTTTATCATGATCCATTTTTATTACAAGTTTTTACTCTAAACAAACCAAAAAAGTTTTCCTGTATCACGTCATTAACTTCTACGATGTTCATTACTGGAACGTCAAAGTCTAGCCAATTGAGAAAATTGTTTTGGCTGTTAAAAATGAATGTTGAAATCGGTTTTCATATCTTTGATGTTATTTTGCAGCATTTAATTTCGTTTTGATAATCGAAACGATGTGTAGCAATGTGACCGGATATCTGGCAATATTCGTCAGTTAATTAAGCTGCAGCTTTGAACATCGCAATCGGAACCCGTTTATATTGCACATGCAACATTTAAACTTTCCTCTGTAAAAAGAATAAAAATTTTATGGCATCGATGAAGAAAAAAGCTTAAAAGGTAAAAAATGGCCAACGACCGAGAAATCTTAGAAACGCGAGGGGTCTTAGTGAACGGAACATCTTCTTGGGCGGCTCAAGACTTCAAACCCTCTTATGGATTCGATAATATGGTAACTTATATATGAAACAGTTTTACAAAAACAACTATTCTCTATATCCTCTCGTTTCTGCTTGACGATATTTGACTTACAACCTTTTTTACAATGCTAAATCTCGTTACCAATTTTTAATTTACTATTAGTTAAGTGTATTATTAATCATTTAAATTTTTTTTTAATGATTAATACACATAAACAATGAATCGTATCAAATAAAAGATGTCTAAATAAATAATGAATGATTTTGCGTTAATGAAACGAAACGCATGATGACGCATGGTAAGAATGTAACTATTGCATCAAAGTATGACAAACATGACAAGCGTGCCTAAGGCGACGTAATTCCAGTAACCGTGAGAATTTGGTGATTTAATGAAATATTTTCACTCGTTGCGTTTCAAACGTTTGGATTCATTATAAATTGAAATAACTCCATTTCAATTTGTATTCAAAATGTCACAACAATAAAAACAATACGTTGTAAAATAAAGCAGAACACGCGTTTCATTACAACAAACGAAATTATACTTCAGCTTGGATTTAATAGCCAGAAAAAATGAGGAAATTACTTTTAGAGCATAAACTGAGGCATCAATATTGATTTCACATTATGTTATTTTAACTCGGAGTGCATTAACATGGATAACCATTAACGCTTAACACCTTTTCTTTTATCTAATTTACCACACTCTACTGGGCAACCACAACATTTTCATTATTTTATGCATCCAATAAAAATAATACAAGCCGCAATCACTATCGCACTTTATGCTTTAAGAAGATCTTCTCTTTTTTACGTATACAGAAAGTCATTTACATACAAACAGGATAGTTAGACTGGTACCAATGCACGTGTCTACATTGTCGAATAATTAGGACACCTCATTATAATTAACGAAGCAATATACACCAGTTACCATATGTTAGGCTCCCGAATAGTTTGACAGCAAATGATACCAACGTTGTTAGTTGAGTTGATATAAGTGCAGACTGCTTTTACAAAAGAGTGGATACTCTCGAGTGACACCACCATTAAGTGACGAGCTATATGAAACGCCCGCTCCTACATCATCTGAGTATACCGAAAAGAAGAAACCGAACACTTAGCACAGTTTATCTATACTCTCCAAATGTATTATCTGATACCAAAACTAGCAATTTCGCAAGAACACTTTTTTACCAAAAAAGTATAGTGTCGATGTCAAAAAATGTAACATCTCAAGGAAATATTATTTTTAACTGAAAATATTATCCGCAGGAGTCGTAAAATACAAACTTTGCTAGGGAACTTGAGCTGCAAAAGAATCGTAAATATGATAACGAATTGATCTGTCATGGTAATTTGAATATTTACTTCGAACAATGTTTTATCTAGTTACTTGTAAAATTTGAATTTGCTTAATAAACAATACACCTTCAAAGTAACAACGATATTATCCATTAAGTGTCTGAAGCAAACATCATTTTAATATCAAGGAAATATTAAACATTGAATTAACTTTCCAATATCAATTTGAAGGAAAATTTTCTTTCGCCTGCTGTAAAGGATTTTATGAATTCAAAATTGGCTCATTGATTTTCAATCAGCAACTTGATAAAAAATATTGTATTCTGACATTTAAATAGCGTTTTAATTCAAAAAGTATAATCATACAGTCACACTAACAAGGGTTCGCAGAAAAAAGGAATATTTTATATCAAAAGTGTCTTCTTTAAAAATAAATCTAACAATTTTCATTAGCTGAGGAACTCTTTTGATTATCAAATTTATTAAGCCAAGATTATTTAAATAAGGAAAAATCAGAGTCACAAATTGTATACCAAAGAGAAATTTTGAATGGGTTATGATTTAATTTTAATTATTTGTCAACTCCAAATATCTCACCACAATTCATAGAAAATAGACAGCTGATGTTAATCTTAAATCAGATCTTAGAATTTAATAAAAAATGAAAATATTATTTCCAGACACGAAAAGGCACTTGTCGATAAATCGATAGGTTACTCAAATAAGATGATTGGTGACGTTGAAATATCGAACAATGTGCTCTTTAATTGCATTACATGAAGTCTGCCTGAATCCGACCAAGCACACTTCGTCTGAAAGTTAATGCCCGCGACACTCATGACCATTTATAGTCACAAGATATCTCTCACTTCGTGGTTCCTTTTCAACTTTGGTTACAACTGCATAAGAAAAAAGAAAAGGCTGACCACGGACACTGCGTTTGGTGCGTGCTTGGAACGCATAACGTCAAACAGTTATATGAACTCTTTAGTTGTAATTTCAAAACATTTTTCCACAGTTTGTCAACTTCGCGACGATCAAAAACTAATTTAAAAAATCTTAATCAACTCACTGTCAGAAGATGAACGACAACATGAAAGCATCAAATTAAAATTGACATTATAAAAAGTGAATTGGACTGAAATGCGATTTGAATTTTTTTCTTCTCATTTTTCTCTGAACCTGTAAATGACTGAAGAGTCCGCAAAAGTAAATTTATCGAATGGACATCAAAACAATTGGCGAGCGAGAAAGGAATTTCAGAAGCATTCGTGTGGAAAGGCACAATCCTCCTTTTTTTCTAAGAACAGCTTTTACTTCATGATGGTCTAAACAATTTCGATTGGATTAGCATCTGGTGACTGAGGCGACCAGTCCAATATCGGTGTGATGCAATTTTCTACCTTCCACTTTACACAAAGTCAACTTCAATGTTTCGGATTATCTCCTTGAAATATCCACCGATAATTTTCACAAAAAAGCTCTCTCGCGCAAATAGCGAAAGATAATTTCCTGAGACGTTGTAGTGATAAAAATCATACAAAAGCAATTTTACAGTAAATTGAATAAATTTCACTGCGACGATTTTCGTTCACAAACTATTCCATTTGGCGGATGAAAAAAGGGCTGTACATTATATTGCTAAGGGGAAAAACATTATTCGACTTATCGCGACGAAAAAGACGGTAGGGAGAGAGCTTTATTATTTCTCAGCGCTATTATTCGTTGACGCAGCGATAGTAAAATCGTCGAAAACAAAAAAAAACAAGTTGTACGCCTCCTGTTTCTCAAGGTGATTTCAAATCAACGACAACACGATCGTAAATGTTGCTCGGATGAGCGGAACGCAAATTTCACGATAACTATATATATGAACAGATATAAAAAAAAGGAATCAGGCACTTTATTGTGCGGATTATATGAGAGACAAGATAATAAAATGAGAATGACTTTTTCTTGCGGAGTTCTCCTTCGGCGCCCGGTGCACTTCGACCTATCCATATATTAACTAGGGCCATACGTCACTTTCAACGTTTCAATATCGATAAGGGAAAAGTAGAACGTATCTTGAACGATTCAAATTTATTCAAGTAAGGTTTTAGTCTGGAATTCCAACTTGAACGGCTGAGCCCAGGATTACGAGCTGTGCCCATTTTATATGACGCGGAAAAAAATTGGGATAAAATCGATGATAAGCTTGCTATGACAAGCTGTGGAATCGCGCATTATTATCATTCGAACAATGCATATTACATGAACTCTGTCTCTCTCTGTCACTTTTTGGGGTTAAAACTATTCTCAATATAAATTATTAATTTCACTGATGTTGCTCCACGGAATATTGCCCTGGGATTTGATTCGCTCGTAAGATTTCACATGCATCGAGTTAATCCTCATGAGTTCATTATTATTATTATTATTATTATTATTATTATTATATGCTTCATTGAAAATTTCAATGGCCACAGGTAATTGTGCCATTTGAATTTCATAAATTCAAATTTCAAAGAAACAATAGACATTTAAGTCTAAATGCAGATTTAAAAGAAACGTAATCTCATTGACGAGGATAATAATTCAAGTCGAGAGATCGAATTATTATGTATTATTTATATTCAAAATAAAACGTAAACAATTCAGATCAGTAGTTGACGGTGATCGTTCAATGAAGTTAGCCAATTAAAAATTCCTGTCAACATATTTTAAAAACATTCAAATTATTAACCGAAGTGAATGTTATTTCGTTTGCACGCACAGCACCCCCAGTTTACATAGACCCGATTTTTGTAGCAGTATAGAATTTACACTAACGAGGCAATGCAAAATTCAAATCAACACAGTATACAATTATCTGTCAACCTATAAAATGGCAGTGATTACAGTTGCTGCAATCATTATAACTTGCTAAAAGTAAGTCGACAACAAACTTGTTTACTTGAGTTATCGATTTTGTCAAGAGTATAAAAAAATTTCCCTTCTGAATTGTTCGCAAGGATGCATAATTCATCCTCTATTATTTAAAATAAATTCTCTCTCTAACGTCAGAATAACCTCTTGAATGGGAATAATTTATGATTATAATAACTAGAAAAAAAATCTCTCAATCTCGAATCCCAAAAGTATGTATGTTAATTCATTTTCAATGAAATACACAATGGAATCGTTTTGTGATGCTCTCTGTCTACCAAAGGGAATCGAAATATTGATACACTCGTCAGATTCAAATACAAAAATAAAATACGAAACATTCAAGGACTTCGATATTCTCTTTTTTTATATCCTCATCTCCCGGTTTAAATTCTCGTATGATGTATTCAGAGACCATTTCCAAATTACGTATCAAGGAAATGTGTTTTTTTTTTATTCAATGGCATTTTTTTATATCGGACACGAGAATGATCCACGGCCTCTCTGCAATGGTCAACCTTGCAAATAGCGAGGCAAACAAATAATGATTTCCTGCAAATTTGCTTCCTTTTGAGGACAATGTCTAATCTTTGACTGTGATTGATATTGCCAAGCCGGTGCATACAAACAACGAATCGGTAACATTTCGATTAGTTTATTCAGCCCTTGATGTGCCCTAGGTCCTGGTTGAATCGATAAGTCACAGATTGCATACTTGCGAAGTCGACTTCGCAATGTAGTTCAGAGCACGTTATATATATATGTGTGCACTTAGTCAAACACATATGCACGCAGTCAAATAGAGCCATGACATCAGAATGTTGAACATCGGGCAAACGGCTGGGGCGACATGTCGCTCCTCAAATTTAATTCTGAATCAAGTCAAACAGAGATTGTTTATGTCTACATGCTTTGACGTTGCGCAGCGGCAAAGCGCCGAAGATCAAATAAGCGCATAATGATAATTGCCTCTTGTGTTTTCTCTATTGCAGGCTCGCTTTCAACAGAAGCATTTGCGAGAAAAAGAACAGCGCCTGTTGGAACTGTACGATCAACGTCAACAAAGGGCTTACCATATCGCCAGCAAAGGTAGCGCCGCTTCCGTCAACAGCTTAAATAAGCCAAAAGACCCTGCGATGGAACGCCAAACTATTTCCAGGACCACTACAATTGTGCGTGAAACTTCCTCTAACGGCAAGGTATCATTTTTATCCTGTTTCCCCTTCATGTTTTGCCTTTTAAATAGAGCAATCCGAAATTGCACGGGTTCGGTCTCTGTAAAAGAAATTAAATATTAATAACAAGAAACTGATAATACTAATTTTACTTTTTTCTGACATTTCAGTAATGTTACCTATTTCATGTTTTTTTATTTAGAAATCGATTATCTAAGTTGGTTCTACAAATATTGTAATTTATTAATTCAAACTCATTTTGTCTCGTTTATTTTTGATTGGTATTAATTTTTAAATGAAAATTTTGTCTGGAGATTTTTTTTAATGAAACATTAGCTAAGATAAAATAAAAATTGGAAGGATCTATTATTCTGGAGTCCATTGTAAATCCGTCTTTCTGACGTCTTCGAGATCGATATTGCTTTGATCATATACATCTTCCAATTAAGCCTAATAAGAATATAATGAAATATCGCCGTGTTATTGGTGGCGTTGATTTGATGCCAGTAACAATCTGTCATTAGTTTTACTATGTCCTTGAGTCCTTAAAACGTGACCATTTATTTGCAACAATAAATCCATACAAATTCAATTGTACGAACGCTTTTTGGCCATCGCCTCTAATTAACGATCTAACGAAACCTTGAACTATTGCCAAGTTAGGCTCAAAACAGTTCAACATTGATTGGTGATCATTACCGTTTTTTATCTTCAATTGGTTATTAACTTCGCCGCTTATTATACGTCATACTTGTGGTATACCATCATTGAAAAAAGATTTGTCAAACAAACACACTCAAGCTCGCTCTTATAAACTTCAGCTCGACTTTTCCTACTATTTTTTCAATTAAGTCCAAAGTAAACTTTCAAGTCAAGGTTATACGTATAAACTTTTAATCAAAACATAAATAAACACTCATTAGTGAAATTGATTGTGAAGTCCAGCGTACACATGAAGTCGTGATTTAACAATATTAAAAATTTAAACAGCATCGATTTTAATCTATAAAAAGGATAATAATAATAACAAAACTGATTGAATCAGATATTGGGAGAGAAAAATCTTGGACGAGATTTGACAAGAGATTTTGGCTCGTTAGTGGAGACAAATGATGTGAAACACTTTTGCGCATTTGCAGGCACGGCAGATGTTCGACGATCGCCGTCAAGCCACGGTGAAAGGTATCGACAGGAGTCATCCACTCGAGCCGCTGGATAACAAGCCGAACAACAGGAAACGTATAACGAACAGCAATACGACACCCTCATACGTGACTAGTAACAGATCGTCGGCTGCAACTCGTCAGGTGGTCACCATCAAACGAGTTGTACGTGCAGATCACAACAGCAACGCCAAAGGCGTAGAACAAACTGACTCATCTACCAAATCCTACAGTTTACAATACAACCATACAATCAGCGATCTCGGAAACGGAAACAATGCTTGTCTTCCTATTAATCAAAACGGATATGAAAGCGAGGTCTTTGTTGTCATTAGAGGTTTAGTCGTGCAGAATAGGGATACTTGAACAGTTGTCAAAATATCTTACAAAAGATGAAATACAATATTCGATTGAAACTGTTTTTTTAAACAAAAATAGTCATAAACAAATGTTAAATATTTGACAGATATGGATTATTTGTTTTGAAAGTCTTTTTGTTTGTCCTATGAAGAAGAAAAGTGAAGAACATTGGTTCGAACTTTCAGATTTGATGGTTGATTTCATTACAAATTGTGTCTTGTGTGACACAAACTGAAACTTATTTGTTTTGAATTACAGCAAACCGATGCGAATAAGACGGAAAGAGCCGAGGCGCTGGTAAAAGTGCAGTTGATGGATCACGACAGAAACGGGATACGAGTGACCAATGACCTAGAGAGCGAAGGCCTCGCACAGGACTCAGCAAACTTGGCTTCCAACAAACTTCCTATAACCAGATCCGCCGCAAACAAGTCATCAACAGCCGAGACGAAGCTTGAACGATTCAGAGCCTCTAACGTAAAAGGAGATGGCGTCACCGCAAAAACCACTTTTACGAAAAAGCAACCGGAGGTGCCAAGTGTCAGTTACAGGTAAAATCTCATTGGCAAACATAATAAAGTCCTATTGAAAATCACACGGCTCTTTACACTACATGTCATTTCTGACTGCCTCACTTCTTTCTTATAATAATATTTGAATTTGCATGCATATTGGAATTCAAATCACCAATTATGTTCATATCAATTTTTTTTATTATTTTTTTTTTTTTTTTTTCATTTAAAAAAATTATTGCATTTGATTTTTTTCAGTATTCTAAATAATTTTGTTGAAAAGAAAAAAACAAAACAAAATTGATTAATTCTGTATACAAGACGTTTAAAAATGATATTGCATATTTTTAGAAATACTAACTCGCCGAGCTCAGTTCAACAATTTGCCCGACGAGCCAGTGCAGATACTAATAAAACTCAAGGAGTGTCCACAAAAAGGGCTGTCGGTCAAAAGCAAAGCGTCGAAACTAAAACAAAAGTTAGTATGCCAAAAGAGCACATTTTTATTTAACAAAAAACTACGAAAAAGTAGTATCATTATGATTTTTCATTAAAATTAGAGTGTTCAAATTAAAATTACATTTTTGAATGCTGAATTTTTAATGATTTAAAAAAACAGGAGATGAAGCAACCCACTAGTTTTATTCTGAATTAATGTATGACTACTTCAGCCGGTAGTGCTTTTGACAAAGAAAAAATCTTATACTACTGAAATATTTACTTTATAAAATTGTAAATAATTCTAGAATATATGAAAGTATTGATAATCAGTATAGTATAAGACTTATATATCGAAGACAGAACTTTTAATACGAAATCTTGAAAATTGAAATAGAT
This sequence comes from Trissolcus japonicus, assembly GCA_030522925.1. Classification (NCBI taxonomy): domain Eukaryota; kingdom Metazoa; phylum Arthropoda; class Insecta; order Hymenoptera; family Scelionidae; genus Trissolcus; species Trissolcus japonicus. Next base: position 30,366 of record JAPYZS010000602.1, on the reverse strand, counting down.
ACAGAAAAGGACATAAAATCAATTTTTCTTAGTACATTGACAAAGATTGGAATTATCATTTAAAAGTTGTTGGCGACTGCTCTAAACTTATAAAATAAAACTATACAATAAAAAAATAACGACTGTTTATAAGTATAAGTTTGAAACTGTAAGTCTTAAGATTTAGAAACACTCAAACTTTAGAACTTTCAAAATGACACAAAAGTAATACTTTCATGATTATTATTTTATATAAAAAAAGTAGAAAAAATGTATCTTAGTACGTTTTCTACTGTAGCAATATGTTTTTCAAATTCATTGAATCAATTAATCAAAGAAAACATTCGCCATTATAACTCTTACGACTAAATAATATAATTAATTTCAATGCTTTTATTATCTTTATTTTGTTTATTACACAAATGTTTCTGTTTGTATTGATATTTATACTTTCATATTCTAAGAATACGTATACAAACTTTGAAACGTAATCCTCTAATCCTCTGTTTCAAAGGAAGTAAAATCTTTGGGACGAGTAGTACCACGTCCGAATAAATTGCTGTCGGAGAAGAACTATAAGAAAATTAGTGAAGATTTGTTGCCCGAGGATGCAGTGCAGGATAAAATTCAACAAGATTTTATATCAAGCGAGCACAAAAATAACGGCTTGACAAAGAAATCCACCACTCCGGTAAGTGTAACTGATAACAATCGAAGATATTTCGTTAGTTTTAAAAGTTAATAAAACAAATGTTTTTCTTATTTGTTTTTCATTTTGCTCAATGGACTTGGAAAAAATATCAAATGAATATTTGAAAGAAAAAATTAGACAAATTGCGCAATAAATAACAACGTACGAACTGAAAATAAAAATTTAACTCCCACGACTGTTTATTCTTTCAAGAATAAACTCAGCCTTTAACAACAAACTACCTGCAGACTTCTTCGTACGCTTGATAGAACATAAATCTCTTGCAAATGGCCAAAAAATCTCGACGTATTCGAGCGAACCAACATTAATATAAGCCCGAACTATATATATATATATAAATGATTTTGAATCATAAATCATTTTCAAGCATGTTTATTACAAGTTTATAAATGAAGCAAGATGAGTAACAAAAAATTAACAAAAGTGAACATTATAAAAATTCCAGATCCCCAAAAAATTATGCATTTAATGATTTTTCAAATTAAGCATATTTTAATTTATAGTGTTCATACAATTTGTAAACTAAACGACGATGCAAATATTTGTATGCAAATTTTCTGCACAGACGTTGTATAGCAGTAAAGACGAGCTCCGATCGCCATCCTCACTTTCGACTGACAGCAATACGTCTCGTGGAAATTATCAAACAAGTGTGACAAAGAAACCAGGCACATCATCGAAACAAAAATCTCCAGACGTCCAATCTCAAAATTTAACAAATATTGACGAGTAAGTCAAACTATACCAATTAACTTCTTTGAGGCCCCATTTGCCATCATTGAACTTCCAACTTGGCTCTTAAATTCATTTATTTACAAAAAGAAACTTTGTAAAAAGATCAGGATAATTGCCCGCGCAGTTTTCTTTATGGGGATAAATGTAAAAGGGCAGTACTGAAATTTAGTAAGAACACGATACTAAAAGTCAACAATAAAGTCTCATTCAGCTTTTGTCGTTATTTATAGTGACATTCTCACCAAATGCAAAATATGCGGTCGCAACTTTGCGCAAGAACGTGTGGCCCGTCACGAACAGATTTGCGAGAAGTCCGCTCAAAAGAAGAGGCGGCAATTCGATTCAGTAATGTGCCGCGTTAAAGGCACCGAAATGGAGTCTTTTGTTCACAACAAGAAGGGAACCAAAAAAGAGGTCAGACGCAAATTTTCTCTCCTTCTATTTGAACTTTAATTAAACGCTCATCAGATCTTGAAAATTAATTTATCAATCATAAAGAAATCCCTTATAAGTCTAAACTCAAATTCATTACATTTTTAATTGTTTGTTATCTTTTTTATTGTATCAAAAAGTATTTCATCGTGAAAACGAAAATAAAACTGGACGTTAATTAAAACTTAACTTCAAAGGACGATGGAAAAAAAGTCAATTGCCAATTAAATCACAACAAAGTACAAGAAAATGTTAATGACTTCCGTTTTAAGAAACGGATAATTTTTTATTGATACGTTTTGATTGCACAATCTTCCTTCTGAGAAAAATTAAAATCAATAATTTTAATTGATATTAACAACAATTAATTCCAAGTTTAAAATTAAAATTAATAATATATTAATTTTCAGCCCAAAATGAAAAAGACATCAAATTCTAGTAACTGGCGCAAAAAGCACGAGGATTTCATCAACGCGATTCGCTCGGCGAAACAAGTACAAGCTCATCTAGCAGCCGGTGGCAAACTGAGCGATTTGCCACCTCCTCCTGCAAGCGACAACAGCGACTACATCCAATGTCCACATTGCAACCGGAAATTCAACGTGCCAGCCGCCGAAAGGCACATACCTGTTTGCGAGCGTATGAAACATAATAAAACGAACAATCGTGCCCCACCGAAACCGCGGCGCTAGACCGCGTCTCTTACTGCAAAATTAATTTTTAAAAAATATACAAAAAACTGCTTACTTTTCAGACCCTTCAGACCATTCAGACCATTAATTATTTTTATACGATGATGAAAATTGAATGTTGGCCACGGTAATGTTTTTGTGAATTGTTAATCCCCGAAAGCAGACGCATATAAAAATTATATTGCATTTTTGTGTATACTTTTGCTTGTTAGTGTTATTTCGATACTCATATCTACCAGCTTGGACATGAACAAATTTTTTGATACATTGCACCAACTGTTCTGCACTTGAGTGATGCATTGTTTGCCATTCGTCTGAATTTAGCATGTTTAAAAAGTCTCGCGGATGGACTACTCACTGTAAGCTCTCTACGTTACATTAAATAATCTGCAAGTGAAATATATGAAATGAATCGAACAAATTTTTAAGTTTTTTGTTTGAATATATATGTTCATCTTAAAATGTGCACCGGTTATGATTTTGAAAATTAAACATTTGTTTTCATTGTTTTATTATTTTTTTGTTTATATAAATGAACTTACGTTTTGCAACTATTATGTTAATACTGATGAGAATAAACATTTATTGCATACATTTTTTGTGCAAATTTTGTATCTGTTTTGTTCCTATCCACCTTTTAACAATTTTTGGAAAAAAAATTATCTCAAATTTTGTTCTAGTCGATCCTATAGCAAAACAATCATAATTGCATTCAACAGTTAGTTGCAAACGTTGACATTTTTATGGCTCATTTTTTCAAATTTAATTAACTTTAATTTAAACTTTAATTTAATTAAACATAATTATTAATCGTGTAAGAAAATCATATGATAAGTAATTTTAATTCATCGATTTAAAAATGTAAATCGTTTCTTATTTACCAACTGCTGTACAGCACGTTATTAGTGAGCGCCACTTTTCAAATACTACTTCTCTATCTTTCTTCTTGTAAACCAGAGACTGTGTAAACGTCACTGACAAGCAGACGACGGTATCACGTGTCATTCGCCGCAGTGCCTTGGGATCTTAGGAAAACTAAAGAACGAATGCAAACGAATGTGCAATTTGTTTCTGAAGAAAAATTGGTCCAGTTGATTGAAATAATGGACGAAAATCAGTGATAAACAATTCAAAATGATCGACTACCTAATCACTTCGGTGGCAGCAGTTCACCTGCTGTTCTGCCCATTCACCAAAGTCGAGGAAAGTTTCAATTTACAAGCAATGCACGATATCTTGTACCACGGTTATAACCTAAACGAGGTAATATTGCTAATGATTTATTTATTATTTGAGCTTTTGTACTCCAGCTTTTATTGACAACAACGCAAATCACATGCTTCCAAAAGTCAATGGCTAAACATTTGTTCAACGTAATTTAAAATTAGAGTCATAACTATGCCATATCTACCCATTTACTATGTGTTCGTGTACAAACTTAGAATACACCAAAATAACTTTTGGCATAACTGTCCCGACTACACTTAACTGTTTAATAAATTTGTGAATTGGTGGCATTTTTGTTTATTGCTCGATTTTAATTTTCTCTTTCGTATTACGCCTCGTTTTGCATTCAATTTGTCAATGATTTATTTTTATTAGGCTTCGTTGAACATGTTAATGCGCTGTGAGGGAGGCATCGAAAATGCTTAATTTTGGAAGTTAGCTTTTATCTTATTTATATCTCTGAATATAAACTTGGATCGGAAAAAACAATGGTCCACATTTGAAATAACGTTAGATTTGATTTATAACTTTTTAAAAACACAAAGACAGTCTCAAATTGATATAGCTCAGTTTGTTCAGTTTAAAATTATACCTTTTTAAAATTTTAATTTGATTCAAGTGATTTAAATTTAATAACAAAGACTTTCTTTTTCATAGTATGACCATCATGAATTTCCTGGGGTCGTGCCAAGATCCTTTTTAGGTCCTTTAATCATATCAGGAATCGCTTCTCCATTTGTGGAAACAGCCAAATACCTTAAGCTCAACAAATTTTGCTCACAATATGTAGGTAGGTATGTATTGTTATTTTTCAAGAATCTCAAAAATAATAATCTATAATAAAGTTTTTTCATAATTAAATCTAAAACAAAGTTTGAAGTTTGAATATATATTTCTGTTATTATATTATTATTATTATTATTATTATTATATTATATTTTTTTATTACTAAATCAATCAATCTTTTGTTTCAGTTAGAGCAACGTTAGCATTAGTCGTTATTTTTGCCCTCAAGTTGTACAGACAAGGATTGAAATCCATTTTCGGAGCAAAGTTTGTTAACTGGTTTGTAGCCATAACGATAACTCAGTATCATTTCATGTATTATCTCAGCAGGCCGTTGCCAAACATCATGACTATGCCCTTAGGTATTGTAATATTATACATTTTATAATTCATATATAATCAATAAGGAACGATTTGAATTTCAAAATCCAGATTATTTTAAAATCAATTTAAGTAGCATAAGTTGTGAAAAAATGACCAATTAGTTTTAGTCATTTAGAAATATGATTGAACTGGAACATTCGAATCGTAATTTACTATACAATTTGGAATCTAATTTCAGTCTTGATCGCACTTTACGGCTGGTTAAAGCAAAATCACATAATATTCATCTATTTGTCTGCCGCGGCCATAATTATATTTCGAACGGAGTTAGCACTACTACTGGGATTATTCCTTTTGTATGATGTTGCCAATTCAAAAATTTCGATCCAAAGGTAAGTTCAAACTTGTGATATTTAGTTCAAAGTTCACCACAGTAAATTTATTTGAATTTCTGACTTCTGTTTTCTTGCAGATTATTCAGAATAGCGATTCCAGCTGGGATATTTTTCTTATTACTAACTCTCATTGTGGACTCATTTTTTTGGAAAAGATTACTGTGGCCTGAAGGAGAAGTCTTCTATTTTAATGCGATTCTCAACAAGAGTAGCGACTGGGGCGTGTCTCCCTTTTGGTGGTACTTTTATTCGGCATTGCCAAGAGGACTGGGTTTATCGTATTTTCTAATACCATTAGGACTGTTTTGGGACGCTCGAGTTCGAGCCCTGACAGTGCCTGCAATCACTTTTATCCTTTTGTTTTCATTCCTACCACATAAAGAGCTTCGATTCATTATCTATGTCTTCCCCTTGTTAAACGTAGCTGCTGCAGCTGCCTGCTACCGGATGTAAGCAAATATTACGAAGTATATTTTTTTTTAATATTCCACCAACGTCAATATTCTAAAATTACTTTTGATTCAATTTCAGATGGGAGAACCGAAAGAAATCAAAACTCTACAACTTACTGGCACTAGGCATTCTTGGGCACTTACTTTTCAACACTTTGTTTTCTTTGTTTCTGCTTTGCGTTGCCAAATCTAATTATCCTGGAGGTGTTGCTATAACGAGGCTACATCGAATCGAAAAAGATACAACTGCGTTTGTTCATATCGATAATCTAAGCGCTCAAACTGGAGTTTCTCGGTTCACACAAGTCAACTCACATTGGAGGTAGATATTTGGATAAGCAATTAGATTTTTCCTTTTTTCTCGGAGACACGGTCAGTTTTTTAAAACATATTTTTTTCAGGTATTCTAAAAAAGAGAATCTGACATTTGACGACCCGGAGATTATGAAATATACCCACCTTCTTGTCGAAGCTAGGAGTAAATACTCTCCAAATATTAAACCATACTTGAAAACTCACGACATTTTGGATTCTGTCGACGGATTTTCTCATATAGCGATAAATTACAATACGATACCACCGATTAGAATAAAAACAAAACCGGTTATATTTGTGATGAAGCGAAAAGCAGACACGCCGTTTTACAGAGTTACAAAAAATGAACCTGATGATGAACCTGACGCTGGATCTACGAATGAAGACACTCCTGAGTTCATGACCGATTCACTTCTATCGAAAGAAAAAATGATTGACGATCTAATGAGATCTATGGAAAATTCAGACAAGGAACCGATTTCTTCAGAGACTGATTATCTTCCTACTACAATTCAATCAACGGTATCATCTGACAAAGAAAGCACAAAGGAACAGAATGTCATTGAGTTTTCCATGGAGACAAAGAGTTTGTACGAAGATAATTTTGATGACGATGAGTGCGACGATGTAAAGAGCAGTGACAATGGTATTTGGACTCGGGACGAGTCTGTTTCAAAAACGGGAACCGTGAAGAACAAAAATTTATATGAATCTGATGATGATGGTGATAACGAAGATACTGACGACGACGAAATTTTGGCTCAGGACGAATCTGTTTCGAACACTGACCCTAAGAAGACGACAATTTCATATGAAATTGATGATAATACTGACAATGGTGATGATGAAGATTTTGAGAATGGAGATGCTCAAGTTTCGGGAGAATACTCTAATTACGAGGGTACGTCACAAAACACTGTGGGAGGAAAACGAAGACCAAAGGAAAGTATAAAGGAATCCGTGAAGAAACTTATTCAAGAGAAGATGGAAGAGATCCGGTCGAAAAGGTCAGAAGCGTCGATCAGCAACAAAATGAAGACAGACATTCCAGTGACAAAAAGAGCAAGTGCTGAGAATACAGAGGCATCGGTGATACCGCGACGAAAGTTAAATAATGACAACTCGAAGGAAAAAGATTCCAACACTCGTGTGCGTGAGAGTATAAGAAACCTCATTAGCCAATTCAACGAGTTAGAAAAGGACTTTGAGAAAGATAAGACGGAGAAAAAAAGCAGTACAGAAATTGGCTCAAATGCATCGTACGAACTTGACGCGAAGGAAAGTCTGAAAGAAATTATTGGTCAATTCAAGCACTTGATGGAGGAACTGACTTCTGAGGAGGACAAAGTTATTAACGATATCGAGAAGTCCTACAAAGAGAAGCCAATTGCAGAAACACTGATGCAGTTTAGCGAAGCACTGAAAAAGTTAGTGCAGCGTAGAAAAGCGAATGGTAACGAGAATGAGCAAGTCGGCGAGAGGAAAAGGAAATTGAGAACTAAAATAACATCTAACGATGTTTACTTGTCGCGTACAATTCCAGACACTTCGGATGGTGAAAGAAGCAAAACGTTACGAGAGAATGTTGAATTGTAAACGCTTTTATAGATAGGCTTTGACTTCCCCAGTTTTCTCAAAGAATTCCAATACTGTGATACCAAAAGACTCGAGAGCAGAAGTGCATACGATACGTTTTTTCTTATACGAAAATGTATAGATGCTATACATCCCTTTGTATATAAACAAATTCGAATGAGTTAATATTTATGATGCATTAAATAGTCGGCCGTAAAAAATAATATTAATTAGTCAACGTTTCAAGTACATAATATACTTGTGAAAATCTACTTAAATTAAGTATATTTCACTTGAATGAAGTTTATTTTTACTTTTGTCAACTCGTTTTGACTGGAATGGAGAATATATATTCTTAAATGTATGTGAGGATATTTACTTCTTAATTCAAGTTAAATATACTTGATTCAAGGTAGCATTTTTTTCAGTGTAGGAGTGAATCATTTGCAATATTTTTTTATGGAAGATGAATTTATATTTATTGATAAAATAATGTTGGTTCATATGACTTGATAATTTTTTTTCACTATTTGTAATAATATGCTCTAAGCATTAAGACGAAATAAGAGCTTTTATCGTCTGAGACCAGAGTTGAAATTTTGCATCAACATATGAACGAACTAAAGACAATCACAATTAAACATCAAAAAAGTTTTATATACACGAATATGTATATAATTTTTTTAGGTTATAACAAATTCAGTTGAAGTTTTGATGCTATTTTATACGAATTACGAGTCTGACTTTGTTATTAAATATGCATTTAAATTGGCGTTAACAATTAAACAAAAATGACCTGACGAATGGTGTACAAGCTTATTATAAATCGAAATAACTTTTTTATTTGTGCTGTAATATATTGTATGTAAATTGTTGTAGAATATATCTGTATAAATTCTATGTACAACTACTATTTTACGAAAATAAAAAAATGGTTTTCTTATTACAAACTATTTTTAATGTATAAGTTAACCCTTTAAAATATTTGTTTGTTGACATTATTTGTTTTTATTTTTCAAAAACAAAGAAAATCTACCACCATAAGCCTCTAAAAAAAAGAAGTTTGATGTTCTTTTTTTGTTTGTTTACAAAAATGAGTCAAGGTTAAAAGATCGTACAACAAATGTTTTTTATAAACAAAATTTTAGGCAATTTTTATATTTGCAAGTTCGATAATGTGGCCTGTTATATTTTATTTTATGAAAACAATTGTTGCCTATGACCTCTTGACCTTGACTCGTTTTTTATGTAAATACATCACCGTTATATATCACCTTATCAATTTAGCTGTTTAACATCATAATATTTTGTCATTTATTGACATTGGGCACTAATGCTTAAAAATAACTTTGGTAATTCAAAATTATTCAACTTACCCAGTTTATATAATTGTAAAAGTGGCAAAAAAATCTATTGTGTATGATGAAATGATACAAGTGCAACTTACTTTAATTTCACAAAAAGGCGCCAAATGGCGTTGGCGTCTTTTCTACAGTTGGCGGGAAATCCTCATGGAAAGGCTGAAGCAATCAAAGTGCCGCCGCCGGCCGTAAATTCATGTTTTTTCTCAGAAAACGGTTCTTGTCATTCTGTTCTACGAAAATAATAACATTTGTTATTACATAAATAAGAAAACAATTTGTTAAGCAAAAAGTCTTTGTCGTGTTTAATGCCGATTATTTATTTTTGTCACAATAACCAATATATTTTCTTATATTTTTCTGCCGGTTGAAACTTGTATTACACGTTATCAAATTTCAGTATAATAAATAAATAAACAATGATCTTTTGTTTACTTCTTCAGAACGAATTTCAATTACCTTAAATATCATATAAGATCTGAAAAAACATTGATTCATCGTTACATTATTCGGTTTATGCTTTTTTAACAGTTGCAACTCGTCATGCCTGGACACCCAAAACATTGAGTGTCACTGACCTTTATCGGGCATGAAAACGAACCTTTACTGCGTATCCGGTCGCATATAAATGGTAGCCTATGAGTTGCAATGTGCATATTTGTGTGTAGCAGCCTAGCAGCGTGCAGTGTCGCCTGCGTACTGTGAGTTGTCCCGGGATATACTACCGCGCATGCGCATTGCGGTCGAACGCTTCTTGGCTATAAATAATCTATTTTTCCAACCGACTTATTTTCGTTATTGGTTATCGTTAATTTGTAAAACAGTGGCTTCAACATTAGCTTTGCCCTTGAAAGTTACAGTAACCTACAGACCCATCATGCCAGTTAGACGCGAGACTTCGATGTTTTAGTTTCGGGTGCGTGCGGTGACGTCATCCAGACCATTCTGGAAGAACGCCGCAGCTTCGCAACAATGGCGGGTATGTATCGCCGTGAAACCTGACAAATTCTTTGCAAAAAGATTCCGAGCTGTTATTGATTCTGAGCATTATTTTCTGCTTTCAGATTTGTACACGAATTACGCTTGCACATACTGCCAAGAAGATATTACGGGTTTGCGCGTCAAATGCGCAGAATGTCCTGATTTCGACCTTTGCCTACAGGTATTCATTTCGGATGAGTTACAATAATCAATGTCACGTGACACTCCCACTTGATTAACCAAATGTACAATTTGAGGTTAGGTGTCAAAAAACTTCGAATCATAAACAATTCCGATGTAAACAATATTGAAATAATTTTTGGCGGCAAATTCAAATATGCGTTTGTTCAATCGGGATTTGAAATAAATAGTTTGGTGTAATGTTTCATTTTTTTTTATTTTTGCCGCGTAATTCAAACATTCTATTTTACTTTTTTTTTATTTTTAAATAATATAAATAATATAGTTATTTTTTCGACATGTTTTATAAAATTCGTGCAATTCAAATATTTTATTTTAAACTTTTTTTATTTTTGAACAATATAGATATTTTTCCGACATGTTTTGTGTCGATTTATTACAGGAATTATTATTTTATTTTAGTGTTTTTCGGCTGGGGCTGAAATAGGTCCACATAAAAATGACCATCCTTATCAGTTCATGGTAAGTTGATTAAAAATTGAATTATTTTTTATATTGAATAATTAAAAATAAAATGATTCTTTTTTAAATAATTTTTTATAACAAAAAAAATCTTTTTTTTTTGTAATCAAAAAACTTGGAAATCTTTACGACAGATTTGTAATTAAAGAAAAGAAAGAATCATTTTGTTAGTTTCGTCATTAATGTAAGTCACATTAACACATTCCACAACACACACCATAACTTATCAAAAATAATAATAATAACGTTTCGCATCAATATTATCATTTTTATAACAAACCATTAGTCGTTTCATAATATCAAAATATACAATAACGTTGTTCTCACTCACTAATCATTAAACTTTCAACAATTTCATAACATTTGTAAATTAACGTTCATCATTTGTGTATAAATTAATAATTTATATGTCTCATAAAGCTAACATTTTGATTTTATTAAAAAAATGTTCCATGGAATAATCTGATTTGATTGATTTAACAGGCAAAATTTTTTTGAATTGTATAATTAATTTGGAACATTTTTATTTGTTTGCTAACATAGATTTTTAATGAAAAACAGACTCTGGAACACAAATTAAATAATTTTTTGCGTGGCGTAAACCACCTTCATATATAGTTAATTTCCCAGGATTCCGACACTATCAGTATTTTCAATGGAAGAGGTAACTGGACAGCCAGGGAACATCTTCGATTACTTGACGCAATCGAACAATTCGGATATGGAAACTGGGAAGACATTAGTAAACATATTAAAACGAGAACACCTGAAGGTTTTTACAATTGCTCTTTTTTGTATTATTGTGATTTTGTTGTGCATTTTAATTATTTTATTAAATGTATTTTAACATTACAGAAGCCAAAGAAGAATACATTGCGAGGTATCTGGAAGGGAACATTGGCAAATTTACATGGCCTCCAGCTGAGAACTATAAACCAAATATTACAGACCATACATGTTCAGATCACGGCCCACTGTCGCCTGATTTAACGTCAAGACTTCCTCCCTTAGATATTACTCCAGATGAAGCAACTGAACTAGGTTACATGCCTCAAAGAGACGACTTCGAAATTGTAAGTGACATTTGATAAGCAACAAATTATTAAAAAAATTAATTAATTTGTATTTTTATTCATTGATATTTTACTTGATTCTCAGGATTACAATCATGAAGCAGAGTCACTTGTTTCATCATTGTTCCTTAATCCAGCAGAAGACGATGATCTCGATATTGCAATGAAACTAGCTCAAGTTGATATGTATACGAATAATTTAAGAGAAAGAGCACGACGAAAAAGGGTGATCCGAGATTACCAATTGGTATCCGCGTTTTTTTCTGCAAATAGAAAGGACAAAGTTGTTAAAAAGAAACAAACTAAAGAAGAAAAGTGAGTTGACAAATTGTGCAATACGTTTATCGTACAAACAATGAATTCTTTTGTGAGATATGTACTTAAAGAACGAATGTAATTGCAGAGAATTTCGTGAGAGGATGCGAGTATTTGCACAATTTTACACATCTCAAGAATACGAACAATTTTTAACGAATTTGGAAAAAGAGCGACAACTAAGACTGCGACTATCAGAATTGTACCGTTACCGTGAAAACGGTATAACCAAGCACGAAGAATGTGCACACTTCGAACAAGTTATGTTCCAAACTCAGGGTCAAGCTGATAAAGAAGTTGATCCATGGACCGAAAAGAAATCTGTAAGTATTTTTTGATGTTTATTAGTATTTTTGTAGCGTTCCTAATAGCACTGTCCATCATTCAACCGAACAAAAATATGTTAATTTTTTTTTACTTTCAAGTTACACAGGCAAAATCATTTAGTGAATTGCACATACATGTAGATTATCAATTACAACACAAACATTTAAAGAAAAAAGAAAATTTTAATTTAACAAAAATAAAAAATCTCACTTGTATAGATTTTTTAATTATTTAATTTTTTTAAATTTGTTTCAACTAAAACTCTTCAAGTGCAATTTTGAAAAAAAACGTTTAAATAATAATGCAAAAAGAACATACTTTGCCGTCAATTCCATTAAACATGACAAAGACATTAAAGTTACCTTTTCACCTCATCCATTTGGTAACACGTATCAAAAGGTTTATGAAAAAGCAAAAACTTTCAACAATGATTTAAAACTTTGCCTTCTTGGTTGATCGTGATTATGAAATTGGTTACTTGATGACGTACTGCACTTTTTGCATTACTTTTTATTTCGTTTCAATTGCATGATTTGTTTAACTCAAAGTAGCTTCATCTCAAATTACTTTGAATGATTGCTTTAACTGTTTTGTAGTAGATTTGATTTTAATCATTTCATTTATTTTCAATTTTTAATTTAATAAATCAAACGATAATGAAAATTGTTATAGCTTTTGCTTTTTATCATTGACTAATTCCATCATTTGTGATGCGTGTTGCCAGGCATTTGTGAACAGATTGTATCAGTTTGCATTTCACTTAGGGCAGCAGTGGGTTGTTCACTCCAATGCATCGTCAAACCTCAAGAAAAAGGTATGAACACTTTTAATATGATAAAATAAATGTTTAAGTGCATGATTAACAGAGTTCGATTGAACATATTAACACAAAAATAATACATCACATATGTTCAATGGTTAAGTTATGCATATCTTGCATGATTAATTATTCATTGTTTTCGACTAAATTAAAAGAATCATTTAGCATGTTCTTTAGCGTTCAGTATTACGAAAAGTTCGAATAAAGCGAGTGATTACTACCAATGCGAAAAGGTTTGAATGAACAATTTTAATAATTTGTTAGAATGTCCCGTTTGTTTTCATTAAAAAAAAGTTGTACGCAACAAAAATCATCAACTAATTTGTAATTTTAATACTTAATATAATAATTTTAATTGTCCTTCATCCATAAAAGACAAAATATTTTTGTACTATTATGATTTTATAATCTTCAATACATTCAAAGGTTGGAGCGCGGAGTATACATTTCATAAAAATATAAATTATATTCGCTCAAATATTTACAAAGTTAGAATTTTATTCGAGAAAAGAATTTCATGGTTAATAATAATAATCTGGAATCGTGTTTGCAACTCATTCTAGATTTATATCCATTTTACTGAGTGCCCATAAAAGGTTGGCAATCGTGTGATAGAAGTGTGAAAAATTAATCTGTACCTGAAATAAAAATAATGATTATGATGAAAATTGCAGAGAAGAAGAAAAAAATTGCTCTTCCACCGACCGAAAGTTCACATCAAAAGATTTGGTCAGCAACAATTCCTCCCACAGTCAGACGATGACTCCAGCCAGTCAATGCTATCAAGAGCCAGATAGCATAACAGAGGCGTCAAGTCAAATTTACGCCGGTTCCAATGCAACGACAGCGGAGAAGAACAACGGGACCACGAAAGTATCTTCCATGATGCAGGGGGAGACAAAGATGAGGGACATAGAGATCGAAGCTGCAGCGCATCTACTTACGAAACAGGAAAAAACTTTATGCCTACAACTAGACCTGAAACCGAGACAGTATCTGACCCAGAAAGCATTACTTCTGCAGGTAATTTTTTCGAAGCAAACGATTTCTGTCATGTAATCAGGCTGCATATGTAAATTTTGTTACAATTACTTGTATCTAACAATTTTGTGCAATTGCTTGCCTCTGTACTCCAATTTACCGTTTTTTTTCTTTTTTTATTACATAAAATCAAAGTTCAAGTAGCTGTTTTTACATATTTATATTTTAATACCCAATGTTAGATGTTGTGAAATGATTCATTTTGTGAACGTAACTTAACATTGAACATTTTCATCATTTGTATGTCATTTCTTTTGTTCCAGGAATATTTAAACGGGAACCGAAGAAATACCATAGTTCCCCAATCGGAGCCCGAAAGTAAAATTCTTAACTACCTCGTATCTAATGGATGGATTGCAGCCAACTAATATATATTTCTACTGTTGCATGTATTTCATGTCCAAGACATTTTCTGCATATTGCAGAACGAGTCGTACATTCAGGAGAACAAACGTACTGATAATATTGTAAGAATATGTCATGTTCTTTAATATACTATTTTTGTTGAATCTACGAATTGTTTTAATGATTGATTGTTTGATTGCGTTCATATTTTATATGATACATATAGATTTAACACTGAGGTAACGTACACGATCGAACTTTCGTTTCTTTAAGGTGTACATACTGAACGTGAACTATTATTATAATTTTAAACCGCTAGAGAAGCTTTCCTATAGTTTAAAACCAGTGCTCTAAAGGACGAGTGCTCGGGATGAATTAGACACATACACATACATAGTGTCAGATTAATCAACCCACCGAAAGCTCTTCTAGATAATTATCTTGCAGCACAAGTCTCGCCAGAAGTCATTCCTGTCATCAGACGATAAACTTTTAGTGCTGTTGAAGTTCATTTCTAAATTTAACTTAAAAACGTTTAAAGGGGTAGAGTAGATATTCAAATTGAAACTGAAAGATTTTTTCAGATAAAAATGTCTAATCAAATAAAACTTTTGCTTAAATCATGTTTGTCAAATGAAAATCTTTTGAGCAAAGACTTTTTAAAAATGTGACTTCTTCTGAATAAAACTAAACCCGTTTTTTTTTTTAATTAAAACTAGTTATATTTTCGTACAAATTTGAAATTATTTCAGTTCGACAGCAGTTGGGGGTATAAAACGTCAGGTATTTAAATCAAATACCAAAGATTAGAAAAATCAATGATTCACATTGGACGCAATCAAATGATAAATTATTTAAACCCGTTACAAAGCAAAACTTGTATTGCGAGATGATCGTACCAAAAAAACTGTAAGATTACGATCATATGACTCGATTTCATTATTTTATGAGCGATGCTTTTCACGGCTATGCCATGGGAACTGCCATAGTTGAATTTCACTGCTGAAAGAATATTCTGAACATTTGCTACGCCTAGCATTGAATATTTTTCCTCACAATTCCTTCTACTTTTTAAATACTTCTCAAATTTGTTTTAAATTTAAGTACACTTATTTACTGAACACCTGTAGTTCTTAAAGTTTTTTGACTGCAACTTCCGAATAACTCAAATCATGCGAATAATGAATTTTGATGATTTCACAACAATAAAGTGCTTTTCGTAGTTCCTTAAACAAGATTGTGAAATTTAAATTATTAATGAAATTCATTATTTAGATTAAAGAAATGTCTTTGTGAGATAGTCAACCGCTGCAATCAAGCAGCACTTGCGTGTAATAATTACGAAATCAGACTGAACGAGATGGTATGAAAAATAGTGGCTGTAAGTAATGTAAATGTATATATATCAAATACGGTGTGAGACGAGTATGACCAATGTGATTATTCAGTTTTAAGTAAAAAAATCGTGGTGTATAAAGAAAGTTATGTAAAAAAGAGGCTTTATGTCTGAATAGTTGGATCAATAAAGATGTATTTGAAAATGTGATACCAGACTTGTTTTTTCTCATTACAATTTTCATTAGTAATCGATGTATAATTTTCCATTCATTAACGTTGGTCAACTAGCATGACAACGTGCTAAGTTCGGGGATCGAAAACAGTCAAACAAACTGCATGTAAGTAACGAAAGTGATTGCACAATCATAAAATAAAGTTGATTCCACTTTCACTAGTAATTTTACCGCTTCTGCAAAAAAATCTATTTCATATCTTTAAAACCGTGTCTATGAAAATTGTCAAGCTACAATCGCAGTATTCATAATTACCTCAAACAATTAGCACAGCCGTTTGGTTACAAACTTTTGTAATAGAACTTACCTTTTACCTAGTGATTAATTTCAAAGTATCTTATTTATGGTTAAGATAAAAATTGAAAAAACAATAGTTTAATGCGACCTAGTTTAACATGATCCTTTTAAGGCACCGAGGCAAACTACGGATATCACGAAAACTAGCCGCTTATCATGTACGTGGGTCCAAACTAGTTTCGAATGCGAGGAAAGAGTCTATTATTCAATGTCTGATACTAAAGTTGCTTATAATTAGGAACCGAGCATGTGATATCCAGCCACTGAATAATGTCGCATACTCCGTCCAGGCATTAAACTCTCCTAAACCAATTTTGCATATGACTAATAAATGCATTAATTCTTACAACTACATTATGTCTGACGACCTGTTTTTTATCATTTCACAAACATTCATCAAGCGATGATTAATGATTCGTTCAATGAATTTCTAGAAAGATAAGAATAAATTTGTCCGAACAAAAGAAAACAAAGATTGTTTGCAAAGCAAAAAGTCTTAAAATAGTATCTTATTATTTCACAGGTCTTTTGCGTATAGAACCAACCCATAATTAATCAGCCATTAATTGAAAAAAATAAAATAATTACTAATAACATAAATAAAAATTATAAGTGGAAAAAATTTCCACTTTTCACTTGTTGACCATTCAATTTCTACGAACTTGTTAATCCTACAACATTATTTGCTTTTTTTTCGTTGACAAGATTGATTTGCATTCAAATGACATCTTGCGGAAAAAGTTCAGGTGTGAATCAACTCATGTCTTGTGTTTTTTTATCATGCGTCAAAAGAGACAAGTATATTAGGCATACTTAAGAGTTGAAAAGTTAATCATATCCATCCTTGCTTTTTTGTCACCATACTGATTATGATAAAAGTACAAAAACTCTCTTACAAAAGAAATTTTAGCGTTCGCTAAATAAGCAAGGACTTTTTGAAGAGGAACGGTTTCGGCAATCACGCACGCATGAAAGAAGAAGAAATCGAATCGCTGGAACGTTTACAAGTCGTGCAATCTTGATCTGTCTAATGATGAATGGTACGTACAATTATTCCTAACGGCCAAGAGGACGTCCTAACATTAAAAAAACAAAACCACAATTGCTCATTCGCGTTTCATTTTTTACTATTAATGTTATGCAGAACTGCATCAACGCAATATACAAATAATGATGCAAGTTACATTGATAAGAAATTTATGATTGCAAAAAATGATTGATGATAAGAAATTTTATATACTGTATTCTAACACAAAGTAAAGAAATATCATATGATCGAATGTGCATGTATTGATGTCTGTTTTAATGATTTTTTTAAATACATAAAAACACGACATCAAATAAATAAATAAAACTATTCAATGGGTTTTCATTTGAATTTTAATTTTATTTCAGATTACTGTCATCTTTATGCGTCATTTAAGATTTTTATTTTGATATAATTTTTTTAATATACATTCAAGTGACGTTTTAAGTATTTGTTAAATTCACTTTTGGTCATATTTCATTTTTTTTCTCGAACTAAATGTTTCTTGCATACGTTACACATACTTATATGGAGTGTTCCGCGGAGAATCGTATTTACTGAAATGTAGAGTCAGATGTACGTGATACTCATAAAATATTACGATTCACGTAATGAAATGCAGAATCGTAAAGTTTTGATGGAAAATTTGGTAAAACAACAGTCGACGAATGTTGAAAATAAGCTGAAACGCCCACTTTATTTTGTTAAAATAAAATATAAAAAATTGCCTTGTAATCTTTAACGATATTTTAAAAAAATTTCATTGGACACTTTTTAGAATATTTTTATAATACAGGTAGACTTTTTTATTTTTGATGTACCAGACTCGTCAACAAAGCGAAAACGCAAAATTACTTGAAGCTCGTTAAAATAAAAATATGTCATGGTGAAATCAAATTCCATAATAAACGTAAAAAGTTAATGCAGTAGGGTAATTGGTTTTTTCATCCATAAGTAACTTATGACAGAAATTATAGAGATGGTGATGAAGTAAAAGTTTCTATTCTCCTAAAGTGAATCTTAGAAAAGCAAGTTATGTAACGTTCAATATAATACTTCTTTTTGCAAAGGGTTCTCTGAGAATCTGCATAAATTTTTAAATTTGCACAATTTTTTATGGTTTGAAAACTACCAATTAGTGCCTCTAATACCAAAAGGCCTAAACTTTATTATTATACAACAAAAGTAAGCAATTTACATTTTCAACCTTTTGACATTTCTTTTTTGGTTACAGTAACTTATCTTCAAACTAATTTTCCATTCAAAAGTCATTACTATTCACTAGACTTCAAACGAATGATAAACATCAGGCTTTTTGATGTTTTGATCTCTCCTAACGTCACTTGTATTGTATCTCCGAGAATCGTCTGGCCAAAAACTCATCGACAGTTTGTGTGTCATAAAATAATGAGTGGACAGAAAAAAATTTTTCCCTAAAAAGCTAATGCGTTGACGCTGTTTTGTTGACACCATCGTTACACGTGTTAGACTTCGGACATTTTCCCACTCGGCAGGCTCGGCGGGCCATTTGCGTAATAAGCTGTCAGGGACCAGACGTATGTATAAAAGCTGAGGATGCAGAATGAATCGACGCACTTGCACCTGATTAACGCTAATACTCAGGAGGTAGGGACTATCCAAGTTTCGGTTTCAGTTATCGCTTTCATTTCCTTTCCTTTAGTTTTACGATGTTATTTCGGTTATCATTTCGTGCGTACCGGTTCAATTAAAGTACAAACGTTGGCAATGCATCGTCGATTTATTCCGGATCTCTCGATACAAGTGAATTGAAATTATAAAGAAACATTCTTCGAGTTGTTTTTAAACTGTTCTTGCGTGCAAGTCAAAGTGCAGTGTCCAGCTTCTCCCTTTCACTTGTGACGTTTTTTTTATACCACCTGTAATCACAATTATTGCATATCTTCTAACTGAAATTGTAATAAATTTACCACCGACGCGGCGAAACGTTAATTAATTTACAGAAGGCCAATTATAATAATTCAAATGACGATTACCGTCTGATGCTGTAACAAAACATGTTTTGATATTATCTGCATTTTCCGGGACTATTTAAAGACCGAATTGTAAATCCGAGGAGGGTAAAATTTAATGAAAAATGAAAACCGCGTTGCATTGTTTTGAATAACGTTTACCAGAGGGAGATGAGTTTTGAATCATTGCGTTGTAAATTTGCAAAGCCTTAGTGTTACTCGTCAAGATGAAGCATTCAAGTTTTGAATTTTAACGTGGGCACCATTTTTGTTAACAGCCATGAAAAGCGCAGTAATTTGTTTGCTTGCCCTTGCGGTCGTGGCCGTTTCGGCTGGACCACAATACACAACGAAGTACGATAACATCGACTTGGACCAAATCCTGCGCAACGAACGACTGCTCAAACCATACATCAACTGTCTTCTTCGTGACGGTGCTCCTTGCACAGCCGATGCTAGAGAACTGAAAGGTAATTTTACGATTCAATATTTTTTAATTTCATCTCAAAACATTTCCTCTGACTCATTAATTAATCCTGAGTTCTATTCGATTCATTCAGTTCTTTGTGATGAATAAATGTTAGATTTTGCATTTCTTTTATGTATATTTGATTTGATTGTATTTACGCGTGTTTAACTAATAAAGTTATTTAACAAATAAAATTGATAATTTTATTCAATAATCTTGATGTAACGATTCATAAATTCAATGATTCAATGATCTCATTGATTTCAGCTTCTTTGCCTGATGCGTTGGCAACTGAATGTGCAAAATGCAGTGAGAAACAGAAACAAGGATCCGAAAAAGTAATCAAATATTTGTCGCAAAACAAGCCGGAAGTATGGAATGAGATCCTTGCCAAATACGACCCCGACAACAAGTATAGAACCAAATATGAAGCGCGTGCGAAGAAGATTGGAGTCTCGACATAAATGTGTGCTGTGAACCGACTGTTTTATATGCGACTACGACCATAAGATAACAACTAAATTATATCATGACTACCTGAATTCATGTACGTTGAACATATTCAAAGGTTTTATTAAAAATAAAGAAAGTTTAAAACATCTTTTCTCATTATTTAACATCTGAGCGTCAGATTTCCATTTGAATAGCTAGTGATTTTTAAAATTCTCTAACTTTTTGCTCGTAATGAGCAATACTTCTACTGTAATAATTAAAATATCTGTCATATTTCAGCATCACGTTTGTTAGCAAAAATTAATTTCTGGTGAATTCCAGAAAATCAAACTGTCACTCGTTTCTTTGAAGTTGACATTAATGCATAGTTTTCAGTAACGATTAGTAATTAGCACTCGCTTATTCTGCTCGTTTACAAGTGTGATATCCTGCTCAAGCGTTACAAAAAAGTACACCTGTTAGGAAATATCGATGGAATGTAAAAACAGAGTGTTCGGTTCGTTTGTAAAAAAAATTATCACCTTTTAGTCGACATTGGCACCAAAAATGTTTCTACAATATTTCCACTTGCAAAATGCATTGAAAAATGTATGTCGAATGTTAAACACCTATTTTTTTTTATTCATCTTCGAAACGGTGTTCAATCCATCTTAATGTTTATTAAAAGTTGCTTTTTATGACAATTTGAAAGTGACAGTTCGAAAGTTTGCGACTGTCCTGTCACGTGAAATTAATTTTATATATCTATAAGGTTAACATTTGTTGTTATGGATCGCTTGAACTGGACCGGATTTTACTTAGAATATTATTCAGCAAAGTTACTGAAATCTTACCTAAAGAAATGCCCGACGTTATTTCATTTGTGTTACGACCCTATAGGCACTCACAAAAGGGCTCGATCTGCCATAGGCTTTTGTCTTGGATTTTTTATGGCAATTTGTTTCTACTTCATAATCATCGCAGACCTACAATTTGACACTTATACAAGCTTAGCTTTAGGGACTGTGATTATTATAATGATGTCACTTGGATGCGCATTTTCTATACAGGTGAACCTTTTTATTGCCAGAGTTTCAAATTATAATTTTTTTTTACCCTGGCCCAAGATTTCGTGTGTGATTAATGTTTTGGGTTCTTGATAAAACTTGCTTGACGATTGATAAAGTGAAGATTGAAAATCATCGTAATTATATAGACATAAAAATGGGACCTGATGATTGATTGAAATTATCAATAACAAAAAATTTAGTACGTAAATTTAGACGAGCCATTGTTTTATTCTTTTTTATCATTTTTATTTCTCTGCGGCGACAAAAAAACGAACAGTGGCGAACTAATTGGTTCGTTATTATTTATTGAAGTGAAAAAAATTGTCAAAAAATATGATGTATGTTGTATGCAAATGCAATAGATAAGATGCGTCAGTCTACTCACAGTGCCAGCCTTCTTTGGACGTGCAGGTCGTGGTTTTTTGAAGGCCTTGGTTCTCGGATACGTAATTACCGGACCAATTTTTAATCTGACATTTAATGGAAAAGAAGTTGTGAGGACTTTTGTCTGCTCCACCGAATTGACTTACAACCTCACAAAGACGCGAGTTGATTTGATGTTTAAACCATTTCAGCAAGTGAGAATTCCATTCATAGTTGATTAAATTTTTTTTAATTCAATACTCATTTCAAATCGTCAAAAGCGTTCAGACTGAAAAATTAATTATAAAACATTTAACGATTACACAAATTGTAAAATTGCTCACCTTTGAACATTTTAAATTCAATATCTTGCAGTAAATCAAATCTCTAAGCATTTTATTTTAATTGACAATTAAGTTATCTGGCAATATGCAAATTGCGATGAAAGTAAAAGTCAATAGGATGATTCGTCAGTTTGTAGTTTTGTTTTGCAATGAATGGGTATTTATTATTTATTAAGTAATAAAATTAAGTAAAATTAAGTAAAAAAATGTAATAAATAAAATACAGTTGTAAAAACAGTAAAAGCTGTTATTTCAAAGAACAAGTAATTGATATAATTTGAATGTGTACAATTAAAATGATGATATTGATTACAAATAAAACATGATATTTAAAATAAAGTCGTTTATTTATTTATTATTTTTTTTAATGAACAGCCTGTTAATACACCATCGTTTAGTATTCTCCTTTTGTTTTGCGATCAGTAATTGGATACGTATCTGATTACAAGTCTGATCCGACTTCCATTCAGTGTTAGATTCAGACACTGGAATGTAAATCAAATTTAATATCCGCTTCTTGTGAGACATTTTGCCTTACAAAAAGTAAAAGCTTTACAATATCCATAATTTGATTACAGGCTCTTATGGAAATGAGGGCCGACGAGGAAGAAATAAAAAATACTCTTGCATCTTTAGACGATTTAATGAAACCGATCATCGAAGAGATCGAGGGTAAGGAGGAAATGGAGCGTTTGGAAGAAGTCAGTGGTTCGGGTGATGACTTTTTGGTAGATATGGAAGGCAGCGGAGAATTTGAACAAAATGTTACGACAACAACAACAACAACAACGACGACGACGACGACGACGATGACGCCGACAACAACAGAAGAAGCCAACGCAAAATCTGAAGCAGATATGTACGAAGAAAATTATCGTGCAAAAATTCAAGCTCGCTGCGAGACGCAACTAAATCGAGGTTCTGAACAATGCAGGTTGAGGAAAATCACAAAAAGTTGTTTTTGAAAATAATTTTTTTCGTTTATAATGATTTTTATCATAGAAACTGCATAGGAAAATTTGGATTGCATAATTATAGTACTGCAACTGTATATACTGAATGTGCTAAATTATTCATCTATTTAAAATTGGTGTTACATATGAAGTTGTACAATAGTAAGGATTTTATCCGTTTTCCTATTGTTTCAGCGTTTGAACTGAATGGAAAATGTCAAAATGTTTTTAACGAAACATATCACGATTTAAATCCGGAGCGTGCGTAGCGCCCCGAGTTTTAATCTAGTGTCATATTGCAGGGACATATTTGCCGGAGCTTATGATAAGTGTTACGAGCAAGTCACCGCAATCTTAGCTTGGTTGCTATGCTGGCCCATGAAGCTGACCTTCATATGCAACATTGTCCAAGCTTTGGGTGGCCGAAGTATTTGCGATCCAGTAGGCAAGGTGGACACTGGCTTTGGAGAAGGTTACGTGTCTTTAAAAGGTATAACGCCAAATAACGCTGTTAATAAATGCCAAATCATATTTGGTTATCATTCACGAACTTGAGATCAATCTCGAGATTAATATTTTTACAAGGAAAAACGCTATTGTAAAAAAGAAAAGGGTAAAGAAACTACACTGTCGGTAAAAATTTCCAGAAACTCAGAAGAAAGTAAGAGACAATTTGCAGAATGTAAAACTGCAATATAAGGTGATAGAAGCTCCGATAGTTTTGGATACGTACACTGCGGCGGACGTGGCCATGGCGATCACGCACGATTTTCAAGTCCGAAAGAGAATGATCGACGATGTTATTACGTTCATCAAAAGGACCCTGTCCTTCATCTTCGTAAGAATCCTGCTGGACGCTCAGAATTATCACGACAAGTACCTGACGGACATAGAATTCGATAACATCTACGTGAGCATGTATTTTCGACGAATAGACCTTCGAAGGAAACTGCGTGGAAGTATGTCAATACTGCCTCTGAAGAAAGTCGAGGCACTCAAATTTGTCGACCCTTATGGCATAAAGCAGAGCAAAATGGAACGAAGGAATTTAATCGGACAGATGATGAAGCTAATTCTTGAGCTATTGACCGTTACGTCTTTTGTGTTGCTCGATCGACTGTTTTATGAAACCCTTAACTTGATAAGAAGACACGCTCGCTTGGAATACAGTCAAGTAACTTATCGCCCGCAATCTCATTCAACGATTCGCTGTACAAGAAACGAGAAGTTTTTTTTACCCTGCCCCCTTCCTCCTCACTGATTGTTATTTCAGCCGGACAGTTTTAGGATCGGCGATTTTTCATGCTAATAAAAGTCATCTCGTTTCTTTACAATGAACATAATAATGACCAAATTAGGGTTCTTTGAAATGTCCTTCTTAAGCGATACCGAAAACAAGACAATCATCCAATCCCTCCCGAATAACTCTATTTTCTGAGACCTGTCTAACTTGTGACTTTTTGACAAAGACAGGTCATCATGACGTAACGCTGGAAATCCACGGCACAGGAGTAATAGCTTCTTTGTTGCGGAGCGTGGTTCGTGGTTTTAACATAAGGCGTCGCGTCAGAACGATTGTCTCTAATGAAGCTTGCCTGCCTCAACCGAGTAAGCTGTCTAATTACATCCTGACGAAGTTGTACGGAACTTACGTCCTTCTTTGGTTAATGATCCTAGTCACCGCGTACACACAAAGGTTCCGTCGGGCGATCTGCGCCTTCTTCTATCGCAGGCGCGAGAAACGCCGAATTTTGTACCTGTACAACGAGACCCTGAGACGACGTATCGGATTTTTCCGTTACATGCGGGCCAAGGTCGTAGCGCTCACGCGAGCCCGACACTTGGAACTGCAGGAAAACTTTTGGCTGGCATTGAAGGTGCGTTGGCCCAAGTACTTTGGCTGGTTCGGTTATTTCAAGTTCGCTCGAAGAAAGTGTCTCATCTGCGAGGAGGTGGAGCCGAGAAAAAAAAGCCGCTACGTAGAATGCGCGACAGCCGGATGTCCGGCTGTCCACTGCGACGACTGCTGGAGGGACGTCGGGGAAATCTGCCTGGCTTGTTCGTACGTTTCGGATAGCGACGTTGACGACTATGACGCAGAGTTCAGGGAACAAATCTGAATGCGGCTCCGGTTTTACTGCGTCAAATTATAGTCATTACGCATTGTGGCTTTGACGATTGAGGACACAAAGCACGGTCCTGATCATTTTTCTTTTTATTCAAACAAATAAATACGTAAATAATTTCAAAACACTGGCGGCGGCAACTCTTGGAATCGCTTCACCAGCAAATAATGCAATTTGCATTCAGAGGACTTTTTATAAAAGAGAATGACCTCAGAAAGAAGCAAGAAGTTTGTTTTTTCTTATTTTTTTCAATGATAGAAATACTCGTCTGATTAATTGTTATGATTTTTTGTTTGATTTATTTTGTCATTACGTGGAATAACAATCGGTCAAGTTTGCTCAATGTATAATGATTATGTAGTCACGGAACAAGACAGGTTGCAATGTCCTCGCATCAATCGTAACAGCCGATTTATCATGACAAAATTGCGTGCGCTTTGCGTTGCATGTAAAAGCATCATCAAATACAATTTCTATGCCGCGCTGCTTGGCGAATTTCGTGCACTTATTAACGGAGATATGAGGATACAGATGTATAAAAGAATAACGCTCGAGGATAGAGGAAACAATACGCGATAACGAGAGCATCCGAGGACGTCGAGCTCGATGAAGATGAAAGTTGAAAAAATGGCTGTTACCTTGCTAGTGATCTTGTGTACTATAATTGTGACTCGCGCTGATGACCATAAGTATACCACCAAGTACGACGACATCGATATAGACAGTGTTATTAATAACGAGCGGCTACTAAATAACTACGTAGGATGCCTTCTGGATCAAAATCCTTGCACGCCGGACGCGGCTGAACTCAAAAGTATGTCAGATTATGATTATTGTTTTCTTATTTGTTAGCTTGACGAATGTATTTCTTTTGTTTAAAAATTAAAAATTTGTTTGTTCAGTGCTCTTCCGTTTCCTAACTTTATTAAAATAGAAAAATTTAATTTGATAAAATGCATTTCAGAATTATACTAAAATTATGTAAAGAGAGTTTTTAATATAAAAAGAGTTCTACAAATGTCTGCAAAACTGTTTCATTTTGTTCTAGAAAATTTGCCAGATGCATTAGCCACTGATTGTTCCAGCTGCAGTGAAAAGCAAAAATACATATCCGATAAAGTTACACATCATTTGATAGATCACAGGCCAGATGATTGGAAACTTTTGGAAGATATGTATGATCGCACAGGAACTTATAGAGAAAGATACCTGGAAAGTAAAGTCGAAGATGATGAATCAAATGGTGAAGAATCAAATGATGAAGGATCTAAGAAATAATATATTTGTAATGTTGATTTAATTATTGAATTGAGTTACTCGAATTCAAACATTTATATGACATGATGTGAACTTTTTATTTTAAACCAATTCATTTATCAATAAAGTGTAATGAAAATTAAAATAAAATTTAATTATAATTTTGAAAAATGTTAATATAATAATAAAATTATCATTGCATTTACTATCACGTTTAATTTTGTGCTCAGAATGTAGTAAATATTGTGATTGGAAATTTTTCAAATGATACAACTGAAGTATAGGAATCTATCTTTTCGATTAAAGAAACGGTTATCCTCTCACAACAGTGACTATACCTATGCAGTAACTGCCTTACAGTATCAGCTCAGCTGCTGATGACATGATGATATAAAGCAGAAAATCATTCAGTAATTTAAAAACAGATGTCTACCTTAACGATATTTTATAAAAATTAAATACATAATTTGAAAAAATACAACATTTCTTCCAGCAAATATTATTTAACTAACTATTAACGTTATTTAATTTTAGAAAATATATTTTAGAAATAGAATTCAAAATTCCCTTAAACTTTTAGTATGACAGATATTTTGATTTTGAAATGATGCAAAAAAGCTACAAATGTACAATGTCGTTTTTCATTTCATCACCTTCTGATCTGTAACAGCCGGTAAAAGCATAATTGAACACCGTAATTAATACCGTGGTACTCATAATAGACTTTCGAATAAATAAACTGGTATTTATGAGTTGTCAAAGAACAGCTTTTTGTAGAACAGAACCCTACATGTATGGGGTTTAGGGTTACTCATAATATCCCATATCCTTAGAGCTTGATTGTAAGTTCTAACTTGACGTGGGTGGCCCGAAAGAAGTCGAGATATCTCTTGTCGTGTTCTTCGAAGTTCCAAAGGGAAAAGATGTCCAATACGTACATATGCTTATACACATACTATTGTATATCTGCATACACGTTTGAGAATTGTATATGTACAACATCTTCGCTGACTGACCATGAAACGACGTAAATTCAAATCATGGGGGACAGCTCGTAATATCGTGATAGCAGCTTCGCACTTTACCTTATTTAAAGCAAAAGTAATTCCGCAATTTATGCGCTGATTTATCGAAGTTTTCTGTGAAACGACGATCGGTGACAAAATTCTTGAAATTATTTATTGATCGCATTAAGATTTTCAAGTCATTTTTCTTTTTAACTTCGTAAATGGATTGTACATACTTTGAAGCATCAATTCATCAAACCAATGTTGAATTTTTATCATAAATGTAGTTATAAATATTATCCCATTATCTGCATTCATCGAATAACTTATCTCGAAGCAATTAATTATGAGTACCAAATAGATCTGAGATCTTCTTGGATCTATTTTTTAATTATCATATATCAAACTCGATGTCAACAAGACAAATCTTATCTCAATTTAATCGATGATTGTGGTCGATACCAAACAGAAGTTCCCGGACTGCAGTGTGGTCAGTCGAGCGTGGTTAGAAAACAGTATCTGTAATGCTAAACAGTGGCCTAGAAAAAGAAAGACACAATCCGGTATTAAGATCATTTTAATTAGGATCCACAAAAAATGGGTGGATGAACTTGCCAAAAATTTTTTATCAGATTTTAAAGAGAATTTCTTGCATAATCATTTAAATTAACTTCCAATCAGTTTTATCTTTGGAACCAGATCAGGTTGATTTTATTAGTTTCAATAACAGCATATCTGTACAATCCGTGAATCCTTTTCTTTTTTGTTTGTCATCAAATTTTATTAGAACTTTGGTTGATGCTAGTAGGGTGACAAAATTTAAATTGATCTGGCAAAACCTTATTCTGAAACGAGCCAAACTCTGCTGTCACAGCTAATTACTTTTTTGTGGTTGCACTTAAGCCCTTCTAAGCCTCTGTCAGATATATATTTCGTTGCATAAATTGCACACAGAAGTCCTGTTCTCTGAATGGAACTAATTTCACCTTTGATAGAGGAACCGTATTTTCGATATCTATTTTTCAGTTTCATTCTCCAAGACGTTATTCGAGTAATAGGTCGACATTGATTGAATTTTATTAAACACTGTTCAACAGAAGATAAATAAATGCAAAAATAAAATTATTAAAAAAAATTGTCATCTAAAAGTATTACATTATGCTCGGCTCTTTCGAAGTAATCCCCGATATGTAAAATGAAAGTTTGAAGTATATTATCTGGACAGTAATCGGGCAATTTATCGAGGGCGTTATCTATGAAAAGTTGACACTCCTTGATCATGAAACATGTCAATCGTTGGTGTGCAAGATCAAGAATTCTTTGCTACGTGTACATTTGAAATGCGTTCTGCGACGGATAGAGGATTATTGAGGAAAGGAAAGAGCAGAGCAGAGCGACATGGGTGGTCCATCCGATGTTTACGGCAACCGCGTTCGCTTTTGTGTAAGTGTGACATGACTGTATTCGTGCCCATATGTATACGCGCCACACAACGCGATGTCCAATGAAATCGAGCTGTGTGGTCTCTTCTATGCCTTATGTCCAATGAGTCTTTCATTCGATGCGCTACTCCCTAATGGTACTGTGAATGGTCGCTACAAGTGTAATCAGTTACTGCGACATTAGAACACCGACACGCGACTGTCAAATTTTAACGTTAGAAGCCCACAGAATATATTATACTCGTTTCGTTTTTACGCGGAATTGAATTATTTCATCTGCCGTTTTTTCGTTTTACGGCGCTTATTTTTATTTCTTTTTTTTTTTGTTTCATTTCTCATCACGAATCAAGTCGTCATTTATAAACCGTCATTGAGATGAACCTCAATTCTTTGGCTCTGTGGACGCGAAGAAAATAATTTAAGGATGACTGTTTAATTAATACAATTCTGGGGCTCGCCGAAAAAAAAGAGTTCCGACGAAACAAATTTATTATTTTCCAAACATCTTGCGATTCGAAATGACGTAGAAATCGTCATCTCGATGTTACGATAATTAGAAAGAAGAAAGTATGAGAAGAAATCAATTTGGGTTTTTAGAATTATCAGGAAGAATTTTTTTTGGTTGACATGATTGTCTCTCTGTTTTATTTCCTTTTATAGAGTTGTATAAAGTTGAAAAGATAAAAGTTGTTATCAAGTTGCTATTGTACAGAGTAATATACATCGTATACTTTCAAGTACCCTAAAATATAGTGGACAGACAATAAAAATATTAAATTTTAATTTTTTTTTCGGAGAAGAAATATGACGTTTCGAGTTTGAAACCCGAAACGTCATATTTTTAAATGTCAAATCGTGATGTCTTGATGAGTTTTTTTTAGTACACTAATCTTTTGGGACTACCCTTGATTACAAAATTACAAACCATAAAAAAGCAATGAAATAAGAAATAATTATTTATAGTAGGAAATGGAAACATTCCAAAACAACGCATCACGATATTGTTTGGCGACAGGAAGTTAGTCGCCGAGTGTTCTGGCATTTTTGAGCCAAGAAGAACCAGACCTATTATTTCATTATCTTGAAGATTTCGTTCTGAAATGAAAATAATTCATCAACGAGACGGACCTTAAGTTCAGCGAAACCGAGAATATAAAAAACAAATTCGAACAAAATATTTGGCGCCGTTTGAATTTAACGTTAATGGAAAAGCCAACCTTTCAATTTGATATCCGTGTCACCTTTAAATTATCGAACAACTTGGTTACTAAAGTAAAGATTCCAAAAGCGCCAATTCCTTATTATCAGTACATCATAAGCGCCGAATCGTTGTATCGAAAGCACCGAAATATATATATCATAAGCGCTGAAAAGAACTGTATCGAAAGCGCCAATTTAAATTAATTTAAATACAAACATTCTTCAACTCAAATTGAATTATTTTCAAATTCAAACTTTCTCGGTGTT
>JAPYZS010000601.1:0-58666 GCA_030522925.1 Trissolcus japonicus | reverse complement strand
GTATAATTTCTGATAAAATATTCACTTCAATAATAATTTTCAATATATTTAATAAATATAAAAATTTTATATTCTGAAAACTTTTAATCCAAAATACCCATTAAGAGACGCGCGTAGCGCGTTTTTTTCTAGTCTAGTTTAGAAAAAAGAACAAACGGATATACAGTAGAATCTTGTCTACCTTACTATTGGCTATCTAACCAATCGGCTATCTTACGGCAGTCCCGCGCGGCTATCTAACGCTTCCCTTTAGATCATTTATCCCCACTCTCACCTAACCTCACGAAACTTTATACGGCGCATTACTTGAATAAACCAGGCACTTTTTGAGGCAATTGCAAAAAAAAATTTAAATAGTTTAATAGAATGTAATTCATAAAATTAGGCTAAAAAGATGGACCGATTTTTTTATAAGATAAAAAAAAAATGCGTTGGTATTTATTTACCGGCTTTTTGTTTTTTGGTTCCATCATAACCCTTTATCCAGAAAAAACAATACTTATTTCACTATATTATTAGTTTACTTTTCAGAAATACAAAAAAAACAACAATTTAAAAAAAAAGACGAAGTTATGACGATTTTTTATTTGTTTTCGTTTGTGTTTACATTTTGCGTGGCTTTGCGCAACGCAAGAATGTACCGTGGTGGGGGACGCGTAACCTCTCCTACTGTGGTTAAATAGCCGCGCGGCCACCTACATTGCGTTCGTAAGGTAGTCAAGAATTTACTGTACTTCATTTGCGTACAAGTTTTATCGCGCCATCGAGTTTTCGAACTCGACAATTCAGTTATAATGTTCGAGGGTCCCTACAAAAATATCACGAAACAAGAAAAACACACGACAAAAAAATACATGACAAAAAAAATGTTTACATTAAATCACATGATATAAAATATCCAGGAGCAATAACAAAAATATCAATTACTTTGGCTTTGATTTAACTATTGCAGAGCCACCTGTCTCTAAAACGGTTGAATTACATTAGATTTTATTATTTTTTGGCCATTGTTCTGACATTAAAAGCCTCGTGGACGTGCATATAGTGTGATTGTGTGTGATATTATATCACGTGATATAATGTAAACGTTATTTTTATGTCGGACACCTATATTGTTCCGTTGCACGCAACAATATATCTGTGTCTACAAGGAATAGTATATTATGCACCAAGGGCGCATGCAGAGCATGCGCAAGAGGTCAATACAGCGTTTTTTGTACCAAGGGAGCGGGGGTTTTCAGCTGTTTACCTCGGGCTGCCGCCCTCGGGAATAAAGCTCACTCTTGAGAATAAAACAGAAACTGAAAACTCCCGCTCCCTTGGTACAAAAAACGCTGTATTGATCTTGTGCGCATGCTCCGCATGCGCCCTTGGTGCATAATGTACTATTTAAGTGTATATGTTCATTCTATACCACTTAACTGCAGTTATTCCTCACAGCCACAGATATTAAAATATATAATACGTTTTCTATAATAAATAATCATAAAACTTTATTACTACAGACTTGAAAACATGATCTTCATGAAGAAATACAGCAATCTCCATTACATCCCAAGTGATGAATTTTTAAATAAATGCCGAAGTTTTTCAACAAAATTCCAAAGAGTGAAACAGTTCGTAAACCAATGTTACGCCTTCGTTGTCCCTCATCTTCGAACATTTTTGTGCGAAGATCGTGGAAAAATGCAGAAAAATGAGTCAGTGTAAGATGCCATAATTTGTGCAGCTAAAAATTAAAATACATCAGTGAAAACAAACATTTGTACTAAGCATTTAAGGTTTATAGGCCTTTTTCATAGCACCTCAAGCACCAAAAAAATGTAAATAATCGTGACAACAATCATAATTTTGTGGTGTAGAGACAAAATTGTTTTAATAAGAAATAAATGTTTTGGAAACAATTTTTATATGTTTAAAAAGTTCTTAAAAATATATAGACATTTTTGAAAATTAAATAGGATTTATTTATTATTTTGTAGTTTATAAAGTTAAAAATAATATTTAGCATTACACCATTAGTTTATGTTTGGAGATGGCGCTACAGTCGCGATTGGAGTTATGGAATAGGCCTATATAAGATGGTGAAGGGGGTACTAAGGGACAACGATTGAGTTAATAGAGGTTCAGTTGAGAATTAAGTTGCAATGAAAGTTGAAAAATAAAATGCAAAACTTTATGAATAGATACTGTGCAAAAGTTGAGAGTACATATAGTGGATACATTTTTTTCAATGAATTTTTTGCTTCATTGTACATCTATATGGATTTTTACTTTGTAAGTTGAATGATTATTATTATTAAAGTTATCCTAGTAGTCATTTTTAAACACAAAACCTAGTTAAACTAATATAGTTAAGCCTAGTTGAACTATAATCCTTGTTTTAAATCATTTTTTCAACAAAAAACTTCATCTATATTTACAGGTTTGGCAGACTATATATATTGAAGGAAAGGAACTGAAGTAATTTAAAAAATTTTTAAATTCAATAAATTCAGTGCCGTTAAAAATTCAATTTTTAACGGAATTGACCAGCCGTTGATGGCGACTTATTATAATAAATCCCTGGGCTTTCAGTAATAAAAAGACAACGATATTGATATTTTCATTTCATAATATTGGTTTGATATTTCGTTTGATAAAATTGTTACACTAGATATCCAAGTTTATGAAATGAAACCATATAAATATCAAAATAAAATTGAAATGTATTTAGACCGATGTGATTTGAAAATAAAAAAGCACTCACTTGGTTACTACCGGAAGCAACTCATATAATAAGTTTTGCATTTCTCAGTTTACATTCAGAAGCAATCTGAAACGTTACGTTACAAATTATATATACACTAGGAGATTGCGCGCGCGCCCTTGGATTGTTTATAATTTGTAAAATCGCTATCATTCATTAAACAAAAACACTCAGTAAATTCTGTTTTATTATTTTAATTGAAAAAAAAAACAAATTTTGTTAAGTTATAATGTAATTACTATTTGTATATTGCAATTTAATTAATAATTAGAATATGTTCTATTCATAGAATTGGTTTGAAATTTTCGAAAATTATTCTTCTCTCTGGCGACAAATTCGTTCATTTTTTACTTTATCACTTTTTTGAATTTAATTGATTAATTGAATGTCTTTCCTTTTAGAAAAAATTACTGACACCTATGAAGTTGTCTGTAAGATCATCAGAAGTAATAATAACTGCCTACTTCATGTGTAATACTACTCCTAAAAATCTCTTATAATACTATTATTATTATACATTAAGTTTTATTTACTTGAGAAAGTTTTATTCTAAACAAAATGATTACGTTTCTATATTACTATTCGTTAGTGATAAACAGTTTGAGGTTAATATTATTTTAGTCGTTGATACAAGAGAGAATAAAAAAACCTTTTGATTATTTTTCTGCAATAAGAAAAACAAAGCTTGTATCAATTGTGTGGCTTCCGGTAAAAACCAGACATCCGCCATTTCGATCAAAATGTTGTTTATGTTATAAAAATGTTGTTTTCCATCACCAATTGGTTGCAACATGTAAAAATGAATCCACGAAACTCTGTGTTTGAAGAATGACAATGATAAATAATTTCAACAAGGACACTTCAAACTTGTAAACCGTTCAAAGTTAAAAATCTGAAAACCACTTGTCTGGTTATTACCGGAAGCCACACAATTAAGGTTCAACAATAAGTAAAGCTTGTATCAATAACTAAAATATTATTAATCTCAAACTGTCATGCATTCTTAACGTGTGTAATGACGATGCGCGCGCATTCACTCTCTACCATCCCCACTATAATGTCTTACTCTATTACGATCTTACTCTACAATCTTTACACGTGAAGTTGGTTTCTATTCCTCCGCGACTACTTCAGAGGTCTTCTCAACTTTTTTTTCTAAAAGGAAAGAAGGATAATAGATTTATATAAAAGTTAAGCATTATATGAAATTATTATTTCAAGAATTACAGATCTTTCCATATATTATATCATCGTAATGTTTTTAAATATACCTATCACTTTTATCTTATGTCAGGCAGTGATTAATCAGTGTGAACATTTTAGTCACGACATGTAAGTTATACTTTTCTATAACAGAGTCTATCTTCATTTGGAAAACCCAATGATAATTCAAAAATTTGACCCGGTTGGGATATAATTAAGGAAATTCAATATTTAATTTACACAGTTTTTTTTGACGATTCTCATGAATGATTCGAGAGATGTTTAACCTTTCTGAAACTTTCGGGACCTGTTTATGAGCAATTCCCGAATTGACTGAAAAAAATTTTTTTTTTGAATTTAGTTGCACACTCCTGGAAAAAATACACATGTTCCTGAGACCATCATAAACACGAAAGAAAATAGGCTTCACTTTTTTCGAAAAGGATGACACATTAAAAAAAAAACTTTTTGTTTATATATTTATTTTCACGGATTCGGCATTAAAATAAGTCGATACAAAAAGTTCTGGATTTGCTCATATGCACAGGGTGTTTGTTTATTCATTCATGTATTTATTTATTCATTTACTTTAGTTATAGTACATTCTTTTTCAAACTACAATTAAAATCACATAAATGTTATTTACTGTTGCTGAATCATATTAACAAGCCTATCGATATCCATATTATGGCAATATTTGAAATTTCAATGAATACATTACGACATGTAAGCACAGTCCAATTGTGTTATGAAAGAAAAACACAACTTTTACGGCGGTAATTGTTCAATCTAATAGCTATTTTAAAATCATTTACAGGCATTTCGCATTATCATGTCACATGTAGCTATATCAAAATCTTTAGCTAGTAAGAACACATCTGACTCAAAAATGTAAATATAACTTGATAAATCAACCGGGTTACTTAGAATAGTGCACATTTATTTGAACATTCGTGCACATTTCGTATCTACAGTCC
Source organism: Trissolcus japonicus (assembly GCA_030522925.1). Classification (NCBI taxonomy): domain Eukaryota; kingdom Metazoa; phylum Arthropoda; class Insecta; order Hymenoptera; family Scelionidae; genus Trissolcus; species Trissolcus japonicus. The sequence continues at coordinate 53,737 of JAPYZS010000601.1, read as the reverse complement.
GCACATAAGTTAACGAGCCATCTAAAATTTTCAAAAAAAAAACGTCGATATTCGAACAGACATAACTTTAACAATTTCCATCGAAAAAAAACATTTTTTTTCAAATTGAAGCTCGAAATGTCAGCTACAAGAATCATTCAAATTTCAGCAGATGGCGCTGACGGCAAAAAAAATTGTCCGAAAGTGTAACATTTTCCAAAAATTTTTTTTGACTTCAATCAAATGTAGCAACTTTGTAAACAGTGGTTCACTATGTTTCTTTATAGATATTCTTTACTATATCATTATCATTAAACATTATCATCATTCGCACTCATCTCATTTCACTTATTTCGATGAAACGAATTTATTAACACAATTTTCACATTATTAACACATTGTTCAAATATATCTTCTACTTTTTATGTAGAAATAAAAATTCTTGACATTTTAAACGTTTTTTAGTGTTTTTTTTAATTTCTTAGATAATTCTGAAGTTCACAAATTTGTAAAGAACATAAAAGTTGCTACATTTAATTAAAGTCAAAAAATTTTTTTGAAAAATGTTAAACTTTCGGACATTTGCCGCCATCGCCATCTGTTGAAAATAAAAAAAAATTTGTTGAATGATTCTTGTAGCTGACATTACAAGCTTCAATTTGAAAAAAAATGTTTTTTTATTTCGATGGAAATTGTTATAGAGTTATGACTTTTTGAATATTGATGTTTTTTTTAAATTTTAGGTGGCCGTTAATTTATGTGGGGAGTGTATATGAGATTATGTATGAATACAAATTCTAATACGAAATTATTTTTCAGAATCATTATAGAATATTGATGGAGTTTGAGGAAGAGATTGTAATCGTGACTAAAGACATATTATTTAGTTATTATTTAGTTAATAAAATTATGTCAGTGTACCATTTTTTGACTTTTGGACGAAACGAATTATGACTTTAATTTCAATCTGTTGATTAGCAATTTAGCAATGATCATTTCATGGTTACGATCAAGGATGAAAGACAAGTTGAACTTATTATGTACATCAAAAACAAGAGAAAAAAAATTAAAAGGAAGCAAAAACCATAAGAGGAATGTTTTTAAAGTTGCAATGTGTCGAATGTTTGATATAATGCATTAGAAAAATTGATTGTTCGGGTTCAATCTAAATGAAATCAAAAACCCGCCACAATACACATCCGAAAAACAAGTATTAAAAATTGATTCAACTGCTTACGTAAATCATTAACGAACAGATGAGCGATGTTTTTTATTTTTATTGTCATATTTTTGACCACACATGATGACGACAGAAGCTTTTATAGCCTTTTCTGCATATCGCAGACATTTTTTTGTAATTCTTTAATAACAAATGATGGCACTTTAATTACTAGTTCTTCTGATGTGCAATCAAAATTTCAAATTGCATTATACATAGAGAAAAACGTTACTTAATAGTGATGTGCGGGAGTATTCATTCCGGAAATATTCGAATATTTAATATAAAAATCAAATAAAGTTGTTTTTTAATAGTTATAAAAAATGCGCAACTGGAAAGTGGGCCCATTAGTTTTGGGATTGCTTCTTATAGTGTAAGACGATTAAACCCTTAATAACAAATTAATTAAATATAACATAAGTGACGACAGTGGTATGACAAATCCAGAACGTCTTTTAAGCCTCATAACATATACAAATCGGGAAATGAACATTAAATTATGATTTTAAAAGTTTAAAAATGTCTGAGTCGGTCAGACCCATTTGGTAACTTGAAGGTTTATAGTGTTTGTTTACTGTAAATGTTGTAGGTTGTGCAGTGGAAGAGAGCTGACGGAGGTCGATAGTAAGCAATATTTGTATTCATCAAAATTATCGAACTATTATTACTCTCGCAATCTTGTACGAAAGGTAGAAGATTAGCACAGTTATGTCGACAGTGTACATTATGTACACAGTTTTTATTCAAATTTAATATTAAGAATGTAACAGGAAATGAGAAAAAAAAGTTTAGCTTTTAATTTTAACATATGAAAATTTTACATTATTCATTTTGAGCACACATATTAATAAAATGAAATAAATAAATTATAAATGTAAAAATATTTTGTTTTAACTTCACCTTGTGAATTGAAATATAAAAAACATTTGATTATAAGATGAATGTTTAGTGGAAGTTATAAATTTGAAATTTACATCAACAAACTGTGTTACTGAAGATAGCGATTGGTGCAATTGTTAATTAAAGATAAAAAAAGAAATAATACAAAATAAAGTTTCAAAAGGTTGATAAGATTAATTCGAACATTAACCCTCCGTTGGTATAGCTATAAACGTGGCCCTTGTTATGATTTGTTTATTTACTCAAAATATAATCAATATTTTAATTTGAAATCTGCAATTCCCTTAGAAACAACACTTTTAAATAAATAGAAATTAGTTTCACTAAATTGCATTGTTTGGTATTTGTAACAAAAACATGAAATATGCGAGGCCGTCCTTATGATGGTACCAATAAACTCATCTATAAAATTTGGAGGTTATCTCATCAAACAAATGTTAGATTTGAAATCAGATCGAAGAAATGTTAGATCGAATTCAATCTTTTTTATATATAAGTTTTGCATGCAGTTGGTTATGAAAATGTATATTTACGTTTCATTTTTATGTTTGTATTTTACGTTACAATACAAAAACAGAAATTATTGTTAAATTTTACTAGTAACGATACTAATGGAGAGTTAATTAATAAGAAATTGAATGTATTTTTCAGCAATAAATTTATTAATTTGCAGAACTAAATGTTTACGCCTATTATGATGAGGATATGCAAGTTGTTAAGTCACTCAAACTGACAGAATTCCTCCCTTTTTTTGAAAAATTGTACGAAACGTGTGACAAGAATGTAGAAACATTGAATGAAATAATAGCTCAATATCTCGACTGCTTGAATGAAGGTGTAGCCATTTCGAAAAATATTAAATACACGCTTGATTACTTGAAGACAAATTTCACCCAACATTACAATGATTGGATATCGAAAGAGCTAAAGATGATTGAGACGGTGGAGAATACCGTTGTGACGACGTGTTACAAGGAGTTGCAAGATTGGGCCGCGTTCGAGAAACAAAGCTGCATCAACGCCATAAAACAAGATGAGCAATACAATGAAGTGAAAGAATCTATATTGTATTTCAAGAAAGAGATGACAGAATTCTACGAGGATTATTTGAACAGAAAAGCAAAAAGAAACTTTATCACTACTCAAAATACCGCCTTAGGAGATCTTGAATTTCATTATGAACATATTTTGATGATTTTGCAGATATACACCGAAGAGTTAGCTGTGATGAAACTTAAGTCATACTCGAAAAACAATATGAAAAAGTTCAGTATTGATTATTTACAAGCTGTTAGTAGCAATTTGATGCTTGAGGTTCAGGAAAAAGTCGAATGGCTTGAAAACTGTACGCGTCAGATACCCAGAATTAAGGAAGGCGTTCAGTCATGTCAAGATTACTGTCACATTCTTGAGGATGGATTGGAATCGAGCTTAAAAAAACTTGAAGATGATGAAGTTCACACAGCCATATTTTTGATAGAACTTTTTACCAACGCTCAATATTTTCTCATCCAAAATGATTGTGAGTATACGTAACACACCAGAAGAAGAAGGGTGCATTTCAGTGATACGAGACGGCTCAATTCAAATTTCGTAGGAGCGGAGCTTAGAAAAAAATGGCGGATAATACACAAGCAATTTAAATGTTTGGTTTTTATGGAATATTGAATCAAATCAGTAGATATATAAACCGTTTTTATTGTGTTATTTTGTTTAAATCGTTATTTTTTTTTTTTTTTTGAAAAAGTACTACTAATGTAGTTCAATCCAGATTAAACCAGATGGCGTTTGGTCAATGTCAGATGCCAATAACATAAAAACATTAATTTAAATATTAAGGTCATATACAGGGTATTCAAGACCACCCGTACCACTTATAGGCCTTTTCCATAACGCCTGCAGTGCCATAAAAATGTAAATAATTTCGTATTTTTCTTCTAAGGGTCACCAAACGTTCATTTGAGCGTTGTTTATATGTCATGTCATTGCTGACACTGTTGCAATTTCAGACCAAAACAATTGGTTGAAAAGTAAAGCCTATTCCATAGCTCCAAAACGCTACTGTAACGCCATCTCTAAACATGAAATCATTCTTAAAAATATCAATATATATTTTTGAAATTTTTTTAACATATAAAAATAGTTTCCAAAACATTTATTTTATTGATAAAATGTTGGCTCTACCCCAAAAATTACGATTTTTTGCCACGATTATCCAGATTAATTATTATTATAATAAAATTTATTCAAGGATAAAAATGGCGTGTATTTTATGTATAAAGTATGTCTAAATGGATGAAAAAACATTCACATATAATGTTGTATATATAATATGTGTAATATAATAGGCAGGCAGAGGGTGTGTCACCGTGAAAAATTAATTTTTGTACCCTGAAACAGGGCAAAAATGTGGCTATTTTTGTCTTGTTCCTAGGTACAAAAATCAATTTCAAATAGGCCCTTTTTCTTCAAAATAAACGAAATTTGGAAAAGGCTGCTTTATATATCTATTAACTGAAGTAGATAAGCCCTTTTTATTCTAGAACGACGAAATATAAATACATTTTTTTAAACTAAAACAAAGTTCGTACCTTTTGTAGCTCTAGTAGAAGTGGATTGTGAAGATCACGTCCCAGTCTTTAGCCTTAACGTGAACGAACGTATTATTTCATCAGAGACTACCGATGGCATACTGGTGCGCCATATAAAAGGTGAACACGAAAAGAATGGAAGTTACGAGCGAATCATATCGCATATAATGAACTCTTCAAAAAGTATTAACGTAAACGAAACAATTATTTACGCAAACTCTGAGATCGCTCCGCTAAACAACATGTATTTGATTAAGATAAAGCCATAAATTTTGTAAGCAGATATAAACAATGATGGATGGAAAAATATATTGGTTTCGTTTGTTTGTTGTTTTCTATTCGAATTAGTTCGTCAATTATTCATTTAATATTTTTCTAAATGTTACAGTTATATAATTTTATTTTTTTCGGTTGTACTTTGCAATATTTCATTTTACATTTGGGAGATTTTCAATAAATAAAATTATCATTAAATCGAAAAGATATGGGATTGATGAATCAAATCAGAAACTAATCAATTACATGCGATAAAATTTATTATGATTATCTGAACAAAATACTGAATGTCATCTGAAATCATTTTCAAGATGAAAATTACAGATACAGTGATGGATATATAATTTTATATCTCTTTTTTTTTCTAACAAACGTACAAAAGTATTCGAAAGTAGCGTTTCCATTTGTATGAATCTTCCAAAAGAGTAAAGTATAGTTCCCTAAAAAATATATAGCCTTTGACGCTGGGATGTTTATGGAGACGAGATTGAATACATGCCGACAAAAGTTAGTGTTTGAATACTCAAAAAAAAAAATGAAATAAAATATAATTCAGTTCCCCTAAATATGTATAGTTACATGCAAACGAGACTGACAAAACTAGTTTAGATGATAATAAAAAAATTGGATTTCAAGGACGAAAAAAAAAAACGTTTCAGTATTTTCAAAAAATATTTCAGGTTGAAGATTTATTAAAGGTGTACACCCTCGTAAGACTAGATAAGTCAAAATAAAAGTAGTTTCAATGTTATACAACCATTAACATTTCGAACCTTCTCCACGTTGTTCAAGAATCGAAAAAAATAAAACATCATAACCGAGAATAATTTAGAAAAAACAAAATAAAATAGCTTACAATTGAGAACCACGCGAAAATGTAAGTTTCACTTAAACATTAAATCTGTTCGTATTCTCTTTCGTCAAGTTTGGAAGGGGAACAATTTCTTAGGCGTTAGAAGGGGGGTTTTGTTCTGATAAAGGTTGTACTATGTTGACTCGCGAGGCGTTTTTGCCACGGCCTTTTTTCGACGCCGACACCTGCTGTGTCGTGTTTTCACGTTTGGCTTGGGATTGCATCATTGAATGTGAACCTTCCGAGTCCTGAGCCTGGCTACAAGGATTGTTGGATCTGGGTCCTTGCTGTTGCTTGTTATTGCTCGTCTTTTTCGACTTTGAAGGCTGAACACTTGCAGCGCCAGAATGCGGGATCAATCTCAACACGTTGCCTACAGCTTTCGTTCTTCCTTCCCTGAAAACCATCCTTTGACCTGGTTTAATATACTCTGGATGCTTGATAAATCTAAAGTGTACCAGAGCTTTGTCTCCTGTTCTCAAACAATCTTCAGACATGGAAAGAATAGATGCAGTTTGTCTGATACTTCCGCAATGCACTAAAAAATACAACCGTGATATAAAATATACATTATAAAATATATTATGAAATGTATAACATATAACCTACCCATTGCTTGGTAACGAGAACTAATTGTCGTTGGATGGTGCAAGACTAAGATCTCGCCCTCGAATTCCCAGCAAGCTTGAGGGTTCAATAAGGGCGAAACCATGACCATCCCTTTGCGAATCTGAGATCGTTTTATCTTTTTCAAAGCGAAACTCGCTGTCTGACCCCCTCTCACTTCTCGCACTGGCATTCGTTTTCTATGAATACTTTTGACTGTGATTTGTACAAAGTGACCCAGAGGATCCGGTCCTAGGAGCAGCACGTCGTTCAGACGGATTATCCCTTTTAATGTTGTGCCAGAAACAACGGTGCCCACACCCTGTTAACAATCCATCATATCAGATAACATACACATTTAAACATATTGAAAATGAATTTTTTTATTTCTACTCGTCCGTCACGCTGTAATTTTTGTATCATTTTTATTCTTTGATACTAGATATTTTTTTGTAAATAGTAATTAGTCAATACCCACCGGAACAGAATAAGTATCATCTATCTGAAATTCTGCAGGTTCATTGTCATGACTAGTAATTCTAGCAGTCAACAAATTCAGAAACATCTTCAGAAGGTCAAGATTTTCTCCGCTCACATTCGAAACTTGAAATATCGGACAGAGTCTAAAACAATTTCAATTGTCGTTAATCAGCTCCCATTATGTCGATTAAGCCAATTCAAATCCATAGCGATTTACCTCTCGGATACAAAATTCGTTGCACTTATGACAACATCATCGGGAGTTTTTACAGTGACCGGAACTTTTCTACAACCAGGTGATTTCAGGATACGTATCAGCAGGCGCAAGTTTTCTTTCAGCACATTGGGCGGGCACATGTCGATCTTTGTCACGACTACAAACACTGGCACCGAAAGGGCCAGGGCTAAACCTAGATGCTCTTTTGTCATGCCAACGATACCTGCATTTGCCCCAACCATCAACATTCCTGCAAAATAATTAAATTCATTGATTAAATTAGACAACTAAAAATTGTTAATTAAATTTAAATATTGAACAAAAAATGTTTCATTACCAAAGTCAGGAGCGTGCCCAGTCATACCAAATACTGTAGTTTTGAGGTACCGTTCGTGTCCTGCCAAGTCAATGAACGTGATGACCTTCGATGACTTTTCGCAAATCTTCACCCAGTCGAGAGATCCGTGCTCGGGCTTGTTGACAACATTGCCAACGCTGTCAAAACCAAGGATGTCATTGCCAACGGAACTCGTTCTGCCTGTCTCAGCTTCGTGTTTGTGTCGGAACAATTTTTGTCGGGCCAGACCACGACCGTTGTCTAGTTCCCCGTGGGTCAATACACCCAACAGGGTCGATTTACCCGCGTCTACATTTCCGACGACTGCCACCCTAAAACAACCGGATATTCAGTTTGATACGATAAAATAAAATTAATATAATTATAAATATATGATTAAATAACATAATTATTAATTAAATTATCAAAGTTATTTTGTACAAGAGACATTTGTATAACACGGAATTAATACAATTGTTCAACCTGATTTCTAAGAAATCCTGTTGGTCTAGCCTCTTGCGGACTAGATATTGTCCGACCAAACGATGTTCAACTTTGGTCTGACGTAGAAGGACGCAATCAGCTTCCAAAGTCGCAGCCAGGGACTGCAAAGTTGCCACCGACGCATCATACTCGTCTTCTTTTAATCCGTCTTCTGATCCGTCTGAGAAAAATAATATCAAAAAATTCAATTAAATTAAATCACATTAAAATTAATGCAAAAATAAAATAAACATTTTTTTGTATAATCAGTATGTTTGATGTGATATTGTGACTTTACATATAGTAAAATGGAAACATTTTTATCTGATGCAATATTATGATATTAATATCAAATATGAGTTTTTAATTTCTTTGTTTGTTAAATTTAACCTTCGCCAATTCCAATGTCAAATATAGTTTCGCTGCCACCATCCTGGATCCTTTCTTTTAATTTTTTCAGGAGCAGGTCATATTGATCCTCCGAAGGACTCACAAGGACATGCTAGAAACAATTTGCAACATCAAATTGATTAACAATCAGGATGATATATAATAATAATAAATATATATATATATATATATATATATAAATATATAAATAAAAATAATAAATAATCTAATTTTCGTTTTGCAAAAAAAAAACATGGAAAAGTGTCAAATTCGCATGTGAATCCTCATGATTAAACTGTTATCACGGATTGCATCACATTACCTTCCCCCGAATGGTGGAGTAATCAGTGGGCATGGATTTTGGTTCCTTCTCCGAAACTTGTGCGAATGACGACATCGAAGCCGGTATTGACATGATGGGAATTGTAATTTCAAAAGAAAAAGAAATCCTAAAATTAGTATCTTATTTCTGTCCTATGATTCTTAACAAAAGTTGTTCTATCTCTCATGACCGATCTTGTCTTACACCTTCACCTGCAATCAGAAAAAAAAACTTCAAATACGAGATAATTAAATAAAAAACTTGAAAGATGCTCATAAATTCAAAATAAAAACACCCTCTTGGCATGAATTTGTGTGTAAACAAAAGTTCTGTTTTCTTTCTCTTTCTGATCTTTTTTTAAATCAATCTTGAAATAAACATATGCTCGTATTTCAACAATGTAAATGACGGAATCTGTCAGTGAAAAAAAACCGAGAATCTTGAATAAAACATTGAAAGAAAAGAACAAGAGTTGAGCTTGGCCGTGAGCTTTTCAATTTCCTTGTTACCTGTCAAAATAGAAAACAAAAACACAACAATGAACAAACCAGCACACTAAAAGTCGATTGAAAAATGCAATGTTTACAGAGCGAGAGAGAGCAGGCTGATATTCAAAACTCACACTGACTGAGAGACGAGTTGTCGCATATTGTGCTGCGCAACCGTTTTTGCCCGGGGCAGAGAGGGAAAGACGTTTTCGAAGGACACAAATGTTTTTGAATGAAAAAAAGCCGTCACTGTCGATTGTTGATCAATAAGCAATTCTCGATTTGAGAGCCCACTCGGGAATCGTCACGCACTCGTTGGTCACTATCCCTAATGTCATCGAATGACGAGTGCATATAGTACAACTCAACTACGTGTTCCCGGACAGCCAAACAGCGCTGCCGATGAGATATAAAACTATGCCCAGCATCCAATCAACTTTTTGCAATTCCAGAAGTCTCCGCCAATCGGACGTTTGCTCATTTGAAATTTGTCGTTGTTTTTTTTCACACCAAAAGTTAATCGGTACCCCAACTCTCAGTTGGCAGAGTCGGCGCAATGACAGCTCCCACGCTCGGTCGGTAAAACAGAAATCCCGTCCTGTACACACAAAGTTTTTGACAGTTGCAAGGTCTTGAAAAAGTATGAAACTGCGGAATTGCGATGATAATTAAAAAAAAATTGTGTGCAAAATTAGTGGGGTTAAGATGAGCAGGTTAGGTTTCTTTCTTTTTGTTGGTTTGATATTTTTTTTAATTTTTTAAGATGAAAATATCCATTGTTATGATTGCTTAGAGGTTATAATTTAGAACAATAATAAAAAAAGTGGACATGTGACTTCTGACTGTTGACAATTTGATTTTTGGATTTAAGGTACATCTTTGCAGAGCTGAAGGAAGGTTTTGTCAAAAAGGTGTTCGAGATCATCTTCCAATGATTGTGTATAAAGATTAACGTCAAAAAATGACAGATATTTTGGCCTGCGTTATCCTGTTGTTTGTTTCATATTGCTGTTTCACGTGGTAGGTTTTGTTATTATCATTTTCACTTGGAAGAAATTTTAGTAACAAATAAAAAATTAAAATCAAAATATTTTTTCTCATCCTAAGGCTCATCCCAAGATTAGCAGCATGTTTCGTCAAAAGGAGGTACAAAATTCACCTCCAGGTTGGTCACATCTCTCTACCGTACTTCAAACTGAGAGATGTGAATATTTCAAAAAGTGGCTATACAGTTGTAAGTTTGATACTTAACAAAATTATGGGATCACAATACAAAATCATAATAATGAAATAAAAAATTTTGTTTAATGTTTTAAGTGGATGATTTTATTATTTATTTTTTTTTAGCAAATCGAAGAGATAAGTGCGAGGAGCAGCTTGTTCAGCAGCGAGGTGGCAAAATTGTTGGCTGTTGTGATGAAAGGAGTGAGGATAAACAAGGACGTCATAATAATTGAAAAGTACACGAAGCACGGTGTCAAAAAGTCATTAGATTTTCGTAACAAGAAGATACCTCCGATAATCTTAACTTTTGTACAGGTGAAATGTCAATAACAAAAATAAATCCTTACATCTTGTTCTTATAACTTATTAAATTATTAAATCTTATAACTTATTAAATTATTTTTTCACAGTTTATGGCTGTGAATATTGAAAATTTAAGTTTACTAGCTCTGGGAAATGGTTGGCTCGTCAGCTGTAACGCTGAAAGTCTCGTTTTGGATGGTAGCATAGTGCATGGTGCTCACACACTTCTGGCATCGGCAACCGTTGCTGGAGGAGCGATGAAATTGTTGCGCCACGCTTCTGATGCTTGTTTGGCACAGATCAGTTTTGCTGGTACCATCGAAGCTACCGTTAGAGCACAAGAGGAAGTATCTGTGGAAGTAAGTTTTTTAAAAAAAAAAGAAAAAAAAACCAATCAAACGAATGAAAAAAATTAATCAAACGGAATTGAATTTTAGAAATTATTTGTGGAAGTAACGCAGACAGAAGGGTCAGGCGGAGCAGACTTGCTTGAATTTTTAAAAGACAGAAAATCGCAATCATCTAAGAGGTCCGAATCAGCTCACGAGATAACGCAAGATCTGCTTCCAAGAATTGCACCAATTTTACCAAAGGTAGAAAATTCTGTGTCTTGAATATAAAACCAGCATTTTCGACGTACAAAAATTTGTTACTCTTCATAAGCAATAAGCAACTCATGTTTAAAAAACGATCATTTTATATATAGAACTTGACACTGAAACTGGGAAGCTCCTCAATTATCGTGGGCCGAGAAGATGGTTCGAAAACCGGACTGGAATGTATGATACGACAATTGCAGATCAATTCAACGTTCCAATTGTTCGATCCCGAGTCGTACTTGGCTGTGAATGTGGATGGATTTTCAATCAGAGGCAAACATCCTATCTTGAGTCTCAGAAACTTGTCCCTCGAATCTGAGGTTTGATTTTTGAATCATACAATTTTCATACTTTGACCGATTTTTACATTGCAAACTGAAACACTCAGTCAAACAAACCAAATTGATATTTTGTGTTTAATTTTTCAGTTCAAAAAGAAGGTTTTGAATGTGACGACACAAATCAATAGTTTTTCGGCAACATACGATTATGCAGACTGGGAAGCAATCCTCCCAAGTTTGAGTCAAGATCTGACTTCGTCTGATACCATTATTAACACTTCCGAAAATCAGTTATTTAATCTCGATTTGCATACTGTTACCGAACTTTACGATGGTATTTTAATCATGAAACTGCCAGGAGTCGAAGAAGAAGCTGCCTGCCGAGTAACGCATATCAAATTTTCAACTGATAAGTGGATCGGTATTGAATTATTTTTATTATTTTATTCGTAATATTTTCTTATTCATGTGAAACAAGTCGATTCTACTGTATTTTAATGTTCTGAATTTACAGAGAGACAAGATCCTTTCAATGCCGAGTTGATGATCGAAGCATTGCGCTGTGATCTAAACAGCATGGACACGTACGTTTCTGAGAACGAGCACTGTTGGGGAACTCCTCTTTCCATGGGAGTGTTTTTGGCAACGACCCGAAACAACGCGGTTGGAATAGTCGTGGATTCGCTGAAAACCGAATGGAGTTTGGCTTTGTCCAAGTTCCTTGAACAAGCCATCAAGTCAGAGCTCGTGAAATTTTGAAAATAAATTTTAGTAATCATATTTGTTGTAAAATGTTGATTTAAATTTGATATTACTGGTTCCTTAGGTACTGGAATGAACACAAACATATCATTGCAAAGAAAAGGACGAAACAACCCATCAAAACAAAATTGCAGTTGAATCTTAAAATCTCGAATTCAAATTTGTTCTTCATAGCTGAAAACAATTGTAAGAACGTCAAGCAATCGATATTTGCCCTTACCATGGATCCTAAATTTCTTTTCATTTATTTTCATTTTCTTTTTTTTTTCAGTGGCGATAATGGTCCGACTAGACCTCGCGAACCTGGAGCAGAACACCAAAAGGTTCGTCGGCGTAGCGGAAGGAGTTTGCGCGATAACTCTGAACAAAAACGACGCCGTCGTTTGTGGCGAATATGCCCAGGCCTTGATCCGACCATTCTTAGCTATAAGGAAGTGTAAGATGGCTGTCACTTCGGATGCCATCAACGTCAGTCTGGACGGCACGACTATCGCTTGGAGTCCGAACTTGCATCTGCGACTCTTGCAACTTTGGCGCGAATCAAATGATTTCAGACAACTTGTCTCGTCTGGGCCAAAAGATCCCTCAATAACTACAAGTGAAAACAAATTTCTTAACATACAAAATTATATTTAAAAATATATCCTTTCAACTTAATTAATAACTAATGAAATTATTTTTTCAAGGTCAACCAACAGTTGGTCGAAAGTGGGATATCCTGGCATCAAATGGTATCAGCTTAGGGATCTACATCTCCGCGGAACATTATCTAGAACTCTCGTCAGACCATCTGCGTTGGTCCCAAAGCGAATGGAAACTTAGTTACCTGAGGGCGAACCTTAATGACGCCGACATAATCATGATAGAGGGCTTCCACGTGCACCGTGTCCTGGACAACGAGGACATCAGGATCGAAAGGCAGAACAACGAGGACTTTGTTCTTGAGTGGAACAGAACTTGGGCTGTTGACATCGAAGCTCTGAAGATTTGTTTCCCTTATGAGCACCAGTTCACCGAGGCGATACAAAACAAACTGCTGAGCATCAGAAAATGGTTGCGTGAGATACACTCTACCAAAGATCGGAAGAAGGATCACGTCCTTCCGAGTGATTTAATCATCAAGGTGCAATTCATTGCAATTAAATCATTGTTTCTAATGTAACTTAACTCCGTGTGACTTAATTAATAAAATTAGAGATTTGAGATGAGACTTTTGGATTTGCAGATTAAAGATTGCGTATTTGAGGTGAGCGACGATCCGTTCGAGATAAGACTGCGGGACAATTACGAGCTACTCGAGGACGAGTACAAGGAGAGTCTGAAGCGCCAAGCAATGTTGGATACAAAAGTACAGAAGCTTTACAAGGAACGTTTCCTCCTGCCGCAGGACAAGGTCGAAGAGTTGTACGAGAGCTTGAACAAGAAGAACGCCGAGATTTACGTTCAAAGGTGGAAACAGATGCAGAGGACGGGACCACCGAGAACCACCCTGTTCGCCTGGACCATGCAGGATATCGAGATCCTGGCCCTCGCGGATCCTTCGATCGATGGTGTGGAGAAGGCCACGAAAGCTCTGAGAGAGATGGACCCGGAGACTCCCTGGCCGGAAGACGGTCTGGAGTTCAACACCCTTTGGGTCAGGGGCATCGCGGTGAAATGTGCGGAATGGAAGCTGCAACTTCGTGATTTTCCTCAACCCTTGTTGTTGGTCCAGAAGTTGAGCATCTGGGGACGACTTGCAGGGGCTGAAGCTCTGGCTCCACCTCGAGCCAAACGAATTGTATCGATTGGTAAAATATCAACCTGTCAAAATTTCTGAGTAAAATTAAAAAAGGATTAGAAAATAAATAAATATAGTGTAAAATAAATGTATTAGATTGTAATCAGTTCTGATTATTTTTGATAGTTGATAATTGATACTGTTGACAATTATTGTAGAAGTTGGAGCGCCATGGGAAGACATCAAAGTAGAAAGAGGGATGACGTCGATGAAATACTACCACGATCTGAACTGGGACATTGACAAGTTCCGGTACGCGTTCGGTCCCTGCTGGGAGCCGGTCATAGCGCAATGCAACTTGAGTTTCGAGAAGATCATACACCCATCTCGAGATCCCAGCCCGCCTCTACCGTTCTGGGATAAGATGCGACTTATGCTCCATGGTAGACTGACGCTCTGTGTCAAACGGTTGACTGTTCTTTTGCACGCTTCTTTGGATCCTTACAATACAACCGAGGAGATGGAACTCACCTGGTCCGACTTGGAACTCGACTGGACTCAGGCCAAGATCAAAGTTACTGGCAATCTGGATGTCTTCGTTAGGACTGCTAGCAAATATGATGATTGCAGGTTGATTAAAAGTTGTCATCTAAATATGATAAATTCAAGCAAGATTAAAAATCAAATTAAATTCATCCAATGAATAATGTAAACTAAATATGTACATAAGAATATAATATAGGAATAATTATATAATCAATTTAAGAAATAAGAATAAAATTTAATTTTGATTTTTAGATTGTTACATCTGCCAAACGTTCGTCTAACGATTAAACTCGACTGGGTGTGTCTAAGCGACACTTGCGATCACCATTCCGCCATCCCCTGTGCCCCGGACAAGCTCCCAGAATATTCGAGCAACCAGGAGCACGATTCGTTCCGGGCCTTCCGGTCGCAGAATTTGAACGTCCGACTTGACCTGGAAACTAAAAAGTCGTGTGCAGGTTCGCCTGACCTGACGAACCTGCCGACCGCCGTGTTATACGGCAGCACCCTAAGATGGTTCGAGAACCTTAAGTTCATCTTATCCGGAGCAACGCGACCCACAAGAAAAGGACGGCTGTTCAAAAACACTCGTCCAAGGAAGAAACAGCTGAGCAGGCATTACAAAAATGTGCGACTGACTTTGGCCTTCCACAGATTTCACGTGAGTTACTGGATGTCGTCGGCGATGCAGAGGGGTTTCGAGGTCACCGGGAACCGACCGGTCACCTGCAGCTCGGAGCATAATTTCACCTTGCATCCGGTTGGGGACGGACTGATACGACGAGCCAGAGCCGAATGGGCGATCAGTTATATGAACTGTCAGCTGAGCGATGCTGAGATCTGGCTGAAAAGTGCGCTGCAGGAGAAAATCATACTGCCTGATCATCAACCGCAGGTGGAAAAGTGTTACTGCTTGAGCGTAACTCGGGTCAGTTATGGAAGGGAGGTGATGATCAATGATATCAGGGGCGGCATGCCTACTCATAAACTTGTTGTTGACAATTTGAAAGGCGCCTGGACAAAAACTAACAGGTACAATTAAACAATAAAATCAAAAATTAAAATTACACATTAAAATTCAAAATAAAAATTAGATGGTTTAAATGAATCACCTCGTTTTTGTCTGTGAAACCTAGGGACGTCGTCTTTGCCCTCTTTGATTCATTCATGAAGAGTCAGCAGTTGAAGAAAAACCTCTCCACAGCAGCCCTAAAAGGTTTCCTTCGTGAGAACTCGACGCCGCACAAAAACCGAACGCGAAATATTGAGAACCAAAGCACACCCACGACTACCACAGCCGCGTCTTCCTCGACGAGCAAACAGCACCAGAGCGAGGCAGCTGGGATGCTGCAGCGACTGATCGCTGAGGCTGCAAACAAGCCTGTTGCTTTCAGCGACGATTCCTCAGTCTCTCAGACTGGCGAACAGTTGCTCCGAGGGGGACGTGATGCGTGTCCCGAGGATGATGTAGTGCATAAAAATTGGGACAGTATGTTTCGTTATAATTATTCTATTTTAATTATATATTATTAAATTAAGTTTTGTATTAAAAAAAGAAACAAGGTTTCTTCAACTACTTTATAATAATTATTAATTAAAACGAAATGTTTGTTTAGTTACTCTGGTAAACAGTCAAGTTACATTAAAAGGAATTGAGACAAAGGGGTACGTCATTTTGTCAGCTGCAAAAGCAGAGATCCAGCAGCGAGTTCATAGACCCGTCTGGAGAGAACGAACCCTCGTCTCAAAGACGTCCTGGTTTGGAGCCCTCGAGTGCATGCAATACTATGCTACCGTCAGTGCCAACACAGACGACAATATTGACGAGAATATCATGTGGCTGACGCTGGATAACATTCAAGTACAACTATTGTTTTTTAAGATAAAGATGAATTCAGACAATTTTTAATTTTTAATTTATTTCATTTAATTCTTAATTGTTAATTTATTAAACAAAATTTGCCTTGGTAGGAAAAGGATTCGAGAGTAATTGAAGGCCTGCCGGATGTTCCTGCACTGGTTGGATCTGGCCAGAGTGTCGGAGGGGTTGTGAGTGAAACCGTAGGCGGCGGCGAAGGTCCTCAGCACCAGCTGCAAAGGATCGTGTCGCGTTGCAACTGCGAATTTTATTATATCGGTTATAGTCAAGCTCTTGATAGTGCGTTCTTAGATCAAGTTCCACCCCCACCTTGTGAAGAGGTTCGTTCAAGATCAAATCAAAATTTCATTACAATCATTATCACAAGATATAATTGTCAACATTAAATTAATTATAACTTTTTATTTTTTCATTTTCAGGTCAGTCCTTGGGAACGAAAGGAATTTTTCGCCGCCGATTCGTTCACTCTGATGCACCACGACCTGGACGTCTGCACAAATTCGTTGCAATATGCAATGCTCCTTGACATCGTCAACAACCTACTCCTCTATGTGGAACCAAGGAGGAAGGAAATTTTGGAGCAGCTGCAGAGGATGCGATTCCAGTTGCAACTGCAGTCCGAGGAGGATCAGAAGAAACCGATCCAAGAGCTGCAGAACACAGTTCGAGGTTTGGCGGCGAGCCTGCGCAGCTTGGAACGAGAGACTTATCTGTTGCAAAAGGTGCTGGCCGAGGAACCGACCGAGGAGCTGCACAAGGAGATCGAAAGTCTGGAGAAGCGAGTGTTCCAGTGCAAGGAGAAGCTGAGCGCTAAGGCGGAGGAGCTGGACGTGATGCTGAGCTGTTACAAAGAAACGACAGCGCCCACGGACGCCGCGGCCACGCTCAAGGACAAGTCGGCGACGATCGCCCGAACGGCCGAGATCTGCTTCAAACATGCCCAGTGGCGGTTGACGGACGCCGATGGGCAGCTCGGTATTGCCGACCTGGTGCTGACCAACTTCATGTACACGAAGACCAGCAAGACCGACGACTCGGTTGAGCATCTGCTCGAACTCGGGTACGTCAAGATGACCAATCTACTACCCAACCAGATTTATAGCGACGTTCTAACGCCGACCGAGCTGCAGAGCAACATGCCTGTTGATAGGCAACGGGCTCTCAGAGTATTTTGCAGGGAAAAGGCACCGGTCGCTGGGATCTCGGTTAAGGAGCATTTTGAAATCAATGTCGTTCCACTGACTATAGGTAGAGGAATTTTATAAATTTTCATTAAAATGATCTTTTTATCTCTTTAAACATTTGATTTTTAAATTTCGGGTTGGTTTCAGGTTTGACGAAAAAATTCTTCAATACGATGCTCAAGTTCTGTTTCCCTGAGAGAGATCCTGAAGTTATCGAAGAGCCCTCCCGGTCGGGAAAAGACGACTCGTCCCAAACAACCACGAGGGAATCTTCGTTTTACGTACCAATCGAACGGAGGGACGATGTGGAAAAGATGAAACAGAGAGCTGACAAGAACAAATTGTTCATATATATTAAAATACCTGAAGTTCCTGTTCGTGTTTCGTACAAGGTATTAAATTAATTTTGTATTTATGAATGAATTAATTAATTGATAAGTTGAGTGATGTTTCTTTTTTGTATATTCGTAGGGTAACAAAGAGAAAAATTTGGAAGACGTTCGTGATTTTGCCCTGGTGATTCCAACGTTGGAGTACCACAATGTCACTTGGACTTGGTTGGATCTTTTGTTGGCGATGAAGAGTGATTCGCGAAGAGTGATTCTTAGTCAGGCGATCAAGCAGAAACTGCAGATCAAACCTCGCGGGCCGCAGGAAGAAACGACACCGCAGGAAGAAGACAAGGCCAGACTTCTTTTTGGGACCCGCCACCTACCCGGGGAGGCCAAGAAGAAAAGCGTCTTCAAATTCAAATGACCCGCTCGATACTTCTCGCTGGATAATCAAATCTGATACATGTTTTTATAAAAAAAATTATGTCAAATACTTCTTCTCTTCTATTGTAAAAATCCTTCTTCGCTCAGAGTTTATTTGATTCAAGTACTGGTTATATTTTACACTAACTGTCACAGTAGCTTGTAAATAAGATTTTCATCATTATAATTGTACATTGACATAGGCTTAAATAAAATTGTTAATTCACTTCTATCATTTAAAATATCGTATATTTCATGATTCTTTCCAACTTAGGCGCTTTAAAAATTCGTACACTTTTTTCTTTTTAATATCACAATGATTATTGTTAGTGTTTATTGATAATGATCAATGGGCAGCGATTGAAAAAAAAATGTTAAACTAGATTCAAAGCCAGTAAACATTAAAAAATCACTCTATTAAAAAGTCACCGGAAAATATTGCTTTTGAGTCGTTTAAGGGGTACGATCTATTTCAATTTGATTCGGTATCTTTAGTTTGTTTCAAATATTGAAAATAACTTTATCCAAGAAATAGTTATGTAAAATAATAATTGTTCATTTTATCTGAGTGAAAAATAGAAAAATCACCGAATTGAATAAACCAGAATACCCCCTTAAACATCTCAGAAACAAGCGTATAGTTTCACCGGGTATTTGCAGCACCATTTGTGTAGTGTGCGTAAATATATTAAAATGCTTCTTGATAATGAATGTAAAAAAAACATTACTTATCATAATTATAAAATGAGAAAAATAATATTTGTCAGATAAAAAACTGCATTATTGAAAATTTTCAACGTCGTCCGCTGCGGTGTTTATGACTCTTTTGTCTTCCGCCACAGGTGGTCGATGACGACAAATCCTGTACTGAAGTTTTTTCATCAACTGTGGAAACAGTATGTTATTGTAAGAACACATCCCGACTAGTAAAACTGCAAAACCGATGAGCTGAAAGTGATAATTTTAAAGAGTCAATAATATTTTAGATTTTATTTGTTTCATTAATGTGTTATATTTTGTCAGTTGTGTTACTTGGATGTAATGAAATTGCTGCCAATGAAGCATCAATGAAAACAACCAGATGAATATCGTCCGAATGCTGTCCAGTATTGTTCTCGTTGTAGCACTTATTTCTTTGGTAACACTGATCCCAGCAAAATTGAAGAAAGCAATACTCATTACAATTCCTAAAATTAATTAATTTAGATTACAATCAAATTTTTACAGTGTATAGAAAAAAGTAATTGATAGAACCAATTGTACAATTGATATCATTTGCTTAAAAATAATTTTTACACTGACCAACGATAGCCATCAGTAACCGTCCACTGTTACTAATCTGGACAAAAGCATCAAGAGAAGCCTCTAAAGTTCCTCGGGAATTGTTGGCAAACGGTGGATTAGCATGGATAAAATTCAACGGAATCATCAACAAACAAACTCCCATGAATCCGAATACACCTAAAACATGATTTAATAATTAAATTGCTTACACTGATTTACATTACTGTGTCATATTATTTTTTTCACTTGGCATCATTATAACAAAATTTATTCCAGTTAAAACAAATCTCACCTTCCCAACCGACAGCTTGCAGTGCTGGAATATCTTGACCCGCGACAAACTTTTCCTCTACGACCATCTGCGTTGCCGTTATTACCTAAAAATAAAAATTTGTTTTTTAAATGTTCCAACAATTTTTGACTTAAATAATGATATTGAAATAATGAATATTAAAAGTTTATAAATCTGTTTATATACCTGGGCGCAAATAATCAACAGGTCTCCGGTCAAGATAGAATTGGAATTCATATCACTATTATCCCTCGTCAAGAAATCGCTGATACCCACCAAAGCGAGGCCACAAATAACAAGAATCATCCCCGACCACTCCTTTTTGCCAAACTTTCTGTCCAGGAAGCCCATGGATAAAATCCCAGTGAAGATGATCAGAGCGCCCCTCAACATTTGGAAACTGCTTGCGTACGTCATGTTCAGTGCGACGTACATCGTTGATGTTGCTGTCATGTCGAGCAACGCAGGTACCATCAATACGAAGGGGTTGAAATTACGGCTGCCTTTTGTCAGGGGATGATTGTCTACTGAACCATCCTGCAAAAAAATTTTCGATGAAAAAATCTCAAAAATAAGATTTCAAGTTTGAATAATATATCAAAATTATAATTTTGACAGACAGTTAAAAAAATGCCAATTTTTTGCGAAATCGTTTTATAACGCCCAGTTTAATTCATCTTAGTTAATTGGAACTCCATATGAAGTGTATAGCGGGATCACATAACATTTGATTACCATCCGTCTGGCGAAATAGAGATAAGCGATTTTAAAAACAACCAGACACAACATCTCCCCGAGGAACATGAAGGCCGACTGCATAAAAGGATGATTGAAGTTTCGCAACACTCCATCCTGGCCAGGGACCTCTTGTTTATCTGCGTACCTAAAAATGAAAACGATTTTAAAACAAAGCCAAACAGTAAAACAAAAATTAAAATAACAATAAATTTTAAATAAAAATTAACAAAAGAACAAAAATTTGAAAATCTTTGTTCACTCACTTGACAGATAGGGTGTTGAACGAGCCTGTCACCACCATGAGACAGGCTAGTAATTTTTGATAATGTGTCCAAGCCATCGTTAAGGCGATTCTGTACACCGGACAATGTTTTGACTATAAACTAGATTCGTTCATCTCTGGAAAAAAAATAAGATTGATTGAAACCCAACGACCTCTTATCAATTTTTTTTACTCTTTGTTTCCTATTATATGTGGGAACTTTGAACTTTTGGCCCTAACATTAGTCAATCGCAGATTAGAATGAGTCACAGCAAAACAAAATTCAATCTCAAATAATATTTTAGTCTGCACAAAGAGGCTCTGGATTGTGTAGGTGTAAGAGGAAAAAAAACTGACAGTCGCAAAAAATGATACACAACAATCACAAGAACATAAACAAAGAAAGAAAATTGCGCACTTATTTGATTACTGCTTTTGTACTTTTGTAATCGGATCTTGAAGAGAACCACTTAGAACAAAATAGAATTACTCACAAAAGATCTATTGCAATGGTTTCTTTTTGTCCGAAATTGTGTATAACATTAACCCATCGTAGGGAACGAAAAACAAACACCGAGATCTGTCAAAATGTGAAAGCTCCAATGACCCTACTAAAGCAGAATGATAAAAATGATCCCCGTCGTATTCTTACCCATATTGTTGTCATAAGAGTTTCCTTATTGCAGACATATTTTCTAAGAGTCAGTCCCCTAATTAACTCAGGCGTATCTCCGTCTCTCTTCTAAAGCTAACCTAAAAAAGGACCAACATAACCTAAAAATAGTTTTGGGAACACATCTAGATGATTCGCAAAAACTTTTTTCCCCCAGTTCTAGTGACATTTAGGCTCGACAGCCTCATCGATAAAACAACCAAAGGAAGCTTCTCTCGGCATCGGTGTGGGAGAGGAGAATCTCGATTTTACGTGTACTTAAATATAAAAAAAAGTATTAAAATGTCGCGCTGTCAATTGTAGATGCTTTGTGTTGTTGATGTGAGAAGAGAGTCGAAGATTGGTTGGAGTGTGCAAACACGTCCGAGGGTTAACTGACTAGGGTTCACTTGTGTTTGGTCACCCACGGAGAGAGCAAAAAAAACATGGAGGTTAGCAATGAGCAACCGGCCTCGGCTGTTGAAACGCCCAATAATAACGAACAGGAACACAATGACGAGAGTATGGAAGAATCTGACGAGTATAATTACGAGGCGGCCAGCGATGAGTATAGACATTTTATTCCCAGGGGAC
This sequence comes from Trissolcus japonicus, assembly GCA_030522925.1. Classification (NCBI taxonomy): domain Eukaryota; kingdom Metazoa; phylum Arthropoda; class Insecta; order Hymenoptera; family Scelionidae; genus Trissolcus; species Trissolcus japonicus. The sequence goes on along the minus strand of JAPYZS010000601.1, from coordinate 31,521 downwards.
GAGGCGGTTACAGGTAAATTTTGCCAATTTATTCAATTTTAAAATTTACATAAAAAAAGTTGTAAAAACATTATATTCAGATGAGTAGTTGTTGGTTAGATAAGTGATGTAAACAAACGAATGTTAACAGGGGTCGAGGTCGAGGGTTTGACTTTTCGATGCGAGGAGGACCGCCGCCGAGGTTTCGAGGTCGAGGTTTTGGACCTCGGGGGCCGATGTTTCGCGGAGCAAACAACGGTTACCCGCCATTTGAATGTCCGCCACGGCCAAACTGTCCACACCCGAACCCCGCGGGGCCCCGGTTCAGAGGACCTCCGCCATTCGACCCAACCTGGGGTCACATGGGGCCTCCAAACATGATGGGACCGCCGGGAAACATGATGCCTCCACCGGGAATGGTTAGGATGAAAATTAATCTCTCAAAAAAATGAAGAAAAAAGCGAAAAATGGCGAAAAATTGTTATTAATTTTTCAACAACTCGTCAGTAATTTTTTTCTGATAACTCCTAATTTGTAAACGATGTTTAATAATATACGAGACTCAATTATTTTTGTTGCAAAATTAACAAATATTTAATTGATGAACATAATCTGATTTTCAATACAAAGTCAAAAAAAAACAACCAATTAGATGGAATTAGTTTCGCAATTGAACTGATATAAAAGTTACGAACTTTGGAGTAAACTTAATTAATTTTCTTTGAAAAAACTGTTAACTTAGTTAAGTACTTAGTATTATGGTGCTTTTTGTATTTTTTTTGGTAGATTAATTAAAAAATAATTATAGTTCAAGAGTATGTAAAATTGATTAAAAATGAAGCGCCAAGAGATTTTCGTAAATAGGTAGTTCATTTTTATAATTTGTTAAATTAATAATGTTATTAATCTTTGCAGATCCCAGGACAACAGAATCAGGTGCAGACTTCGCAAACAAACATTCCAGGACTAGATCTAAACGGCGAGGTTTGGGTGGAGACCAAAACGCAAGACGGAAAATCGTACTATTACAATATACGATCTCGAGAAACGACTTGGACTAAACCCGAAGGGCCTAATGTCAAAGTCATGGTTCAGGATCAAGTATGAAATTCAACCAACTTTTTAAATATTTTTCTATTTATATCTACTATTTCATTATTATTATATTTTTTTTAATATAAATTTATATTTGACAAAAATTTTCAGTTGGAACAGTTGGTGCATGGAGCATCGAAGCAACAAGCCGTGACTGGCGCAGCCCCAGCGACGGTGCCTGTTACAACACCAGCCCAATCGGGCATCAACGAAACGAGGGCTGCAGCTACCCCAAACAGCGGCGAGCCCGCAATCACAAACACGGAGTCGATGAACCAACTGAGCACAGCGCCACCTGGTACCGGACCACCTCCAATTCTCAATGAGAGTTCGGTGGAAAATGCAAACACTTGTGAACCAAATCAGACCAATGGTGAGAAAGATAAAGATTCGATAGATGAAGATTAAAATGAAATAGATACATGAAAATAGGAAAAAAAAGATATAAAGGATGGAATAGTAAGTTGTGTTTTGGTTTCAGGAACAACCGCGGCTGTGACTAGTCCCCCGGCTGGTGTCACTAGTACGACGATCAATTCGAATATCATGCAACAACCTCCTCCAAACATGATGCCGATGCAGCACAGGATGCCCACTCATCAGTACGGTGGACCAATGGGAGCTCCACCGTTCGGAGCAGCTCCCTTCGGGATGCCACCTCCTGGATTCCAACCATTCCCAGGATACGGTCCACCTCAGGCAGCATGGGGTAATTTATGAATTTTAAATTTTATATTAAAAAATCAAAATTGTCTTGTGAAAGAAATTGGAAGACCGATGTTTTAACTTAATTTTTTTCTTATTTCTATTTTGCAGGGATGCCTCAGATGGCACATGGAATGATGGCAGCACAGGCTCCCACTGAAGATCCTGCGATTCTGTCTCAGATAGACTCTGACATTGTGGCTGCTGCGATGTTGTGGTCGGAGCACCGGGCTCCCGATGGTAGATTGTATTATTACAATAGCAAAGCTGGGGAATCGGTTTGGGAGAAACCTCAACCAATGAAAGATCTTGAGAGTACGTAGTCGTTATAAGCGGATGCTATGATCGGTAGATGTAGAGATATTATAAAGAGTTAAATTTAACTGGGTTTGTTTGTAGATGCTAAAGCTGCGTTGAAACTCAAACAAGAGGAAAGCAGTGCAACAGTAACTGCTGCAGTGAACGTGCCATCGAGTGCGAATGTCACGCCGAGTAACAACAACAGTATTCTGGACGTCAAGTCCGAGAAGATGGATTGCCAAGATGCCAAAGACACGTCGAAAGATGAGAACAAGGTGAAGAAGGAGGACGCTGGTGTCAAAGAAGCGGCAAAACCTCAGGATAAGTCTCGACCGATCTCGAGCACGCCGGTTCCGGGAACTCCCTGGTTTGTTCACTATTAAAACATGAAATAATTTTTACTACCTAAGAAAAATGAACAATAAATTATCATTGGACTTGATAAATTAATGGAAATGTATTTTTAGGTGCGTTGTATGGACGGGCGATGGACGAGTTTTCTTCTACAATCCGTCGTCAAGAATTTCTGTCTGGGAAAAACCGGAAGACCTGATTGGGCGCCAGGATGTGGATAAGATGATTGCTAATCCCCCCGACAGCTTGGTAACCACTAAGAACGCTCGGACGTCCGATACGAGCGACAGCAGCGACGAGGAACGACCCACCCCGTCGAAAAAACCTAAAATTGTTGAGGATAATAACAAAGGCACTTATTTGTTTTTAATAAATTAAATTAAATTTATTGTTACAATAATTGTATTTTAAAAAATTGGAGAGAAAATTGTTTGAATCAAAATTGTAATGTTTTTTTTTTTATTTTAGCACCACCAGTGAAGGAGGAAGAGGAGAAGGAAACCAAAAAGACGATCGACATTGGAAAGGAAGCTGCAATCGAAGCTGAAGTGAGAGCTGCAAGAGAAAGAGCAATCGTTCCACTCGAGACGCGTATCAAATCGTTCAAAGATATGCTGGCCGAGAAAGATGTACGTTAAAATTGGATTTTCAAATGATTATTTATCGACGAAAATGATTATCTAAACTTGTATTCGTCCGAACTTGTTTGTATTTCCAGGTTTCTGCATTTAGCACTTGGGAGAAAGAGTTGCATAAGATAGTATTCGATCCGCGATACTTGTTACTTACAAGTAAAGAGCGTAAGCAAGTATTCGAGAAGTACGTGAAGGAACGAGCGGAGGAAGAGCGTCGCGAAAAGAGAAACAAGATGAAGGAACGTAAGGACCAGTTTACAAAGCTTCTTGAGGAGGCCGGACTTCATGGAAAGTACGTACCGTTGGTTTTCACAAACTTTATTTTTCAATTTAAAAAGTTTTGAGAATTTAATTTTAATTCCTTGTTTCTTTTTTAATTACAGATCATCATTTAACGATTTCGCTCAGAAACACAGCAAGGATGAGCGTTTTAGAAACGTTGAAAAGACGCGCGAACGAGAGAGTCTTTTTAATGAATTTCTTCTAGAAGTGCGCAAGCGCGAAAAAGAGGAAAAGACAGCGAAGCGAGAACAGGTACGCATGTGTCTAGCAATGTTGTTGTTAATGCAATCTCGTTTTCTTTGCAGCTCTAATTCAATCATGAGAAACCAATTTTTTTCAGCCGTTTTTCAAAAGTCAAAGCCGAGCTTTTGACTGCCAGACTAATTTTATTTATCAGCTAAAATTAGACTCATTCAAATTATACTGGTTTTTGAAATCTTACTTTCATGAGAAGGAAATTCGTTTTTTGTTCTTTTACTTGTAAAGCAAGTAATTTTTCACAACAATCAATTAATGCATGCCTTGAATACAAAAATGATTATTCAATTTAAGAAAAAAAAAGAACGAAACTAAAAAAATATAAGAGAGAAAGAACAGATCTATAATGAATTAACATTTCAGCGATAATAAATCATTTCTTTCAGGTTGTTATAGGTATGTTATCCTTTCGTTCCACTTGTATATATCGTTTTCAAAAAAGTTCTGTAAAATCAAAACTTAATTCAAGAAAATTATATATAGTTATTGAAAATCTGACGAGGAACTCTTTTGAAGAAACATTTTAGGAGTCAGTTTAAAAAAAAAGTTTAGATAAAAATTTTTGGGAAAAAATTGTCAGATGTCAAGATAGTTTGTCAAAAAGCAAGAATGGAAAGTAAAGACAAATTTTTTTTCAAATAGTTCAAATGGAAAATTGAAAATGAAAAAAAAAAATTTGATAGTTTGACGGTTCCTTGTGTGTACTTATGTGTTCTGAACTCTCTCCACTTCAGTCAGGAGGCAGACAGGACAGGTTCCGTATGTGGAGTGGCTTGGTTCTGAAACTTCTTGGTGGATTGGATGATGTCATCAACCATCCCCACCTACACACAGTTGGTGGCACAGTTGGCACACACCCTCGCGCGCCGCATTCTTTACTCCAAAGCAGAGTCATGAGAATGAACGAACTCGGTATTTGTATATTAATCGTAATCTCCTCGTTACTTGACAAGCAACTCTCACTTTCCCCCCCAAAAAAATGAAACAATGTTTAAAACACAGTCCAATAAAAATAAAACTAAATTTTGCAAAACAAAAAAGATATCCTTCTTTGCGATTATATTTTTTGATTCGTCCGCGAGACGTAGCTTTGTGAAAACTTTTTTTCCTACGCTGGTTAGTTCATTAGGTCGAGATTGGAAAGAATTTGTAACAGATTGTTTTGTCGTAAATTTATTTGTTTTTTTTTTCGAATCGTTTATATTCAAAGAACCTTTTTTTTTCATCGTTCAAAAAATACTTAGTTTTGTATCGGAGACATAAGCAACTCGATGTGCTTCAAAAGTACACAATTGTAGACAAAAAAAAAGTCATGTTACTTGTGCTTTGATTCCTGCAGGTTTTAGGAATCGAATTTAAATAAACAAAAAAGAACAAGATCAAGTAATTTGATGTTTAGATGTATACATGTGCCAAATATCCGAGTTTGACCGTATCTTACAATATCGATACAATGCCCATTAATTTGAAACTTTGATTAGTTTAAGTTTGAACCACTTTAAATTATTGAAAATGAAAAAAAAAAAAAATAAATAACTGGAATGACCAAAAACTGAACATGTAAAAGAATAGATGGAAAGACAAATCTGGACCGTTCGAAGAGATTTAAAGTGGTTGATAGATTGAATGCATAATCTTTCTTTTTCAGCTGAGGACCCGGGCAGTAACACTTGATTTTATTATTACACAGCCAAAAAGAACGAAAAACAAAAAGTCAAAAACAAAAAAGAAAAGACAGAAGACGAAAACCCGAATCGTTGTCGACAAAACCAAAAAGTTCGCAGTCTCAACAAGGATTCGGTTTTGATCTTAATGCAAGACCTTTTTTTCACAGCGACGTGTAATTGTGTTTCTTATTTCCAGCTCTTTTACTTTGCAATGAAATTTCCGATAAGAACAAAGAGGGGAGAAAGGGGTTTTTGAAACAAAAACGAGATCAAAAAAATCCCTGCTCCATGATTTTTGTCGACCGAGTTTTGCTGAAAGTTGAAATTCACCCGAGACTTGTGTCTCGACTGTTGGGGATTAATCAGAATCGTTGCAATTGCAGGTGAAAAAGGATTTCATAGCGATGCTGCGGGAGAACAAGGAGATCGACAGGCACTCGCACTGGTCCGACTGCAAGAAGAAGCTCGAGGGCGACTGGCGTTACCGGCTGGTTGAATCCGCGACGGCGAGGGAGGACTGGTTCCGTGATTACATTCGCATCCTCAAGGACGAGCGCAAGAAGGAAAAGGAGCGGGACAAGGATCACCGTCACAAGGACCACCACAAGTCGGACAAGAAGGATAAGGACCGGAAGGAGGACAAACATAAGGAAAAATCGTCCAAGGATAAAAGCGACAAGGAATCATCGTCGTCGAAGGAGAAAAAGTCGCGGAGGAGCGAGTCGGTTTCGCGATCAGGCTCTAAGGACAAACACGCGACCGGCGAAAAAGAGATCGGGGAGATTGACGACGATGAAAAGTCTGAGAAGAAGAATAATGACAATAATGTATGTTTAAGAAAGATATAATTATGTTTCAGTTGTGATAAATGTTTTAGTGGATAATAATGAATTTTGGTCCTTAGAAAGAAGAAGTGGAAGTGGAGGAACATTCGGATTCCGAGGAAGATAGAGAGAAACAGAAACGCGAACGCGAAAGAAGAGCAGAGGTGAGCATCCGAGAGAGGGAACGAGAAGTTCAGAGAACTTTGGCTACACACCTCAGAGACAGGGATAAGGAGAGGCAACATCACAGACATACCGAAGCTGTCCAGCATTTTAGTGCACTTTTAGCAGACTTGGTAAATTGTTAATTCAACATTTTGTATTCCATATGAACTTTGTAATGATGTACTAATGTTGAATTTTGTTATTTGGTCAATTAGGTGAGAAATAGTGACCTTGCATGGAGAGAGGCAAAAAGGCAGCTCAGAAAGGATCACAGATGGGAACTGGTGGACAGCCTCGACAGAGAAGAAAAAGAGCGACTTTTCAACGAGCACATCGAGCAGCTGGGCCGTAAGAAACGGGACAAATTTCGTGAGCTTCTTGACGAAGTTGGTGCCTCTGCAGATCTTACGGCGTCTTGGAAAGACGTGAAAAAGTTACTAAAGGATGATCCAAGATATATCAAGTTTTCGTCCAGCGACCGGGTAAAAAAACAATTAAACAACAATTAAATAACAAAACTTAAGAGAATGAAAATTGAATTCAATGATGACTAATTTCTTTTGTTTGTTACCAGAAATGCGAGAAAGAATTTAAGGAATACATCAAGGATAAACTGGTCGCTGCGAAGGCTGACTTTAGGGAACTTTTGCAAGAGACCAAGTTGATCACTGATAAAACTTATAAGAAAGTTCAGGACAACAAAGCCAGTCTAACGGAGATCGAAGAGATTTTGCGCAAGGATAAACGGTTTTTGGTCTTGGATGCTGCTGCGGGAGAGCGAACCCGCCTTCTCATGGGTTACTTGGAGGAACTCGCGCGCAGAGGCCCGCCGCCACCTCCCACAGCATCCGAACCTTCTCGACGACCATCGGCAAAGTAAATTATTTCTTCAATATTGTTAAAAATCAATAGCAAAAACCGCGAAGTTGAAAAAGTTATCATGACAACTTAGTCCCTGTTATAAAAGATTGTAATACAATTGATTGATCCACTTTTATTTTTCAGTTGAAGCAGTCATTCCTTTGAAGAGACCATCAGTTTCATAAAAGGAGTACTTTATCAAGTACATCACCGCCAGAAAGTGTCTTTAAGGGAAAAAAAAACAATCTGCGAGCGACATTGTTTTAAGTTTTTATTTTGTTTCTCTTTCTTTTTTTCTTTTCGTGCTGCCAAAAAGTTGTAATAAGTTGTTGTGTTTTGGCAGGAATTGTAACAAGTTGCGTAATTTCATCTAGTACCATGATAAATGGGTTACCACGAGAAATCGAATATTGTAAATATGTGCAATGGCGCTTATTTTTAGCGTTTCACAATGACATGGGGACATATTTCATCGAACGAAAGGATGCGAGATAAACAATTATTGATTTTTGCACGGAAAGGTTTTTTGACTTATGAATCGTACGGTGTCATTCAATAACCATTCAGAACAATTGTACCTATCAAATCAAATTATTTACGGCCATTCATGTTTTTTATATGATAACAAAAACAAATGTAATATTATTGATATTGTATGCAATTACATGAAATACAAGTGACGTATGCATTAAATCTCACTTTCTTTATTCCCTTCCAACAATTACAACCCTTTTCAATAGACTTTTTAAAATTAATTTGTATTTAAATTAGTTCATACAATTTCTATACAATAAATTAAAGTTACAAAACCAACGCGAACATTGGTCATCAAGCGAAATGGCTGAGAACATGTTCGTTGAATTTGGCGAAGGGTATCTGGTCAAAATGGTCCCCGCACAAGGGACATATAGATTCGCTACCTTCGTCCATCTTCATAACTCCTTGCTCCTCAGGTTGAAAATGTGACAAACTCGTTTGCGTAAAATGGTTATCTCGTATGACTTCCTTCACTATTGCCTGTGTACCCACTTGGCACACTTTTGTCGAACGATTCTTCATACACCGACTGCAACACTTACCTAAAAGATTTTTGAATTAACAAAATTAATCGACCATTACAAATATCAATGTCTTGTCAAATAAATTATTCTCAACATTCACCCTTTTTTATTCGTTCGAAACATTTTAATATTTTCTTCAGCTTTTCATGTTGAAGATACAGAGCCTCCTGGGACCTTGCAAGCCGGGATTCGTAATGTTTCGAGTGACTCAACGAGTCCAAATTGTTTTCTGGATATGTGAAACCGTATTGTGTATTAGAGGGAGATGAATTTTGCAGTTCCATCATCTGTATAAAAAACAATCGGTTAATCAAAAAACTCATAATAAATGTATAATTTTATATCAAAATATTGTCTCAACTATATTTTACATTTGTTACCTCAGCATACTGCTGTTCCAATTCAGTTTTTTCATTAAATATACTATTTTTCAGTTTCAGAGATATTTCCTCCAAGCTTTGCTCTTTATTTCCTAAAGTTGCAAAATTTTTATTGCCCTGGGTTAGCTGCGTCAGCCTATTCCAAAGTTGTCTATTCTCAGCAGCTACCATTATGAGTTGATGTGACAGCTGTGATTTTTGCTTCATCAGCTCGTCATTTTTCCCCTGAAATTAAAAAAAATTCAGTTTATTGAATTTTTCAAAACTAAATAATTGACAAAAAATGAATTCAATAATTTAAAATAAATTAATTAATTAAATTGATAAAATTATTTTTGATTAGATTGGAATATCTTCGAACTTGTAACTTTTGTATGGTTTCCTGTTCCACTGTTTTGTTATCGGCCGAAGGGACTGAGAGGTGATTGTAACTTTTCAATCTCAACGCCGAGTTTTCCTTTTCCACCGTCGCCAAACGATTTTGTAACTTTTGACAACGTTCCTTCATCGTTTGGAAGGCAACCTCCAAAGCATAAATCGATTCAACCTTGTCGTTATTTGTCGACTCCGTTAAAACAGGTTTGTTCATCGTTAAAAAAACAAGGTTAAAAAAGACACAACAAAATTTTTCGAAAAATATCAGTTTCAATAAAAATTTTTGACTTATAAAATCCTCTTTGACAGTTTGCTTATTTACAAACACATTTTTAGGTTAGGTTCGGTTTGACGTTGTTTGTATTTTCAATCTTGCCAACTTCACGACCTAGGACTTTCAACTAACTTCAGACTGTCTTTTCAAATGTGTAAAAAAACAGAAAATTTGTAAACATTTTCGATGATGGCAAATAAATTTCACAGTGTGAAAACAACGCAAGATTCATTTATTGATCGTCACCCTCTGCTGCATTTCGGTATACAAGAGCCAACGTGTGAGTTCGCGTAACTTGTTGTCTTTATCTTTGTCGTTGGAATTGTTGATGATTTTGTACAATATTTCTTTTTCGTTAGTTTCCAATAACTTTGCTGGGTTTAGTGACTTCAGAGTCATGCTACTTAGTGTGACGTCGTAATATAAAAACACCTGAAACGAATAATTTAACAAATGATGAATTATTATAAATGAATTTTGTCATTTTAATTTAAATTTAGTTTTCTTTTTTTTTCAAATTCGTACTTTGTTATTGAACGTTTTGTAAATAAAGCATGGCACAGCCGTTGATTGAGTGGCATTATATAAACCAGTGCAAAAGGCCATTACAGGTTCCTCGAACTGAAATCGAACACAATTTCTGTTCTGGTCTAAGATGTAGGTCTGTCCGTCCCATGCACAAGCTATGATTTCATCTGCTCCATCTCCTGTCACGTCCAATCGACACAGGGCAAATAAATGATGGTCCACTTGCATCGCCCTGTAAATGTAACATTAAAAAAAGTAAAACAAATATTTTATTAATACAACAAAATAAAAATCTTAATTTTAATGTTCGTCTATTTATTTATATACCAAGCGATATTTTCTTCCTTCATAAGTATGATGGTACCATCTAAAGTGGCCAGGGCGTAAGGTTTGATAGGCGAGATTTTCAAATTCTCTGAACCATTTTCCGACTCTGCGGCAGAATCTTTTCTCAAGTTCAAAGTTGATTCAAATTTCACATGATCGATATTCGCATTGTTTTGCGGGTCGACAAAATTTTTCATGTCGCCGAGGAGGAATTTGTTTTTCAAACTTGTTTCTTCCTCGCCGAAAATGACGTTTCCACCCATCAACAAATTGCCATCCACTTGGTCAACTGTCTCTGGCTCACTCGTTAAACGTTCCTCTTTCTCTTCTGTCTCTGGCATAACAAAATTCGGGATTTCTGTAAAAAGTTAATAAAAGATTAACAATGATCGCTCATCATTGTTTAATTTTCGATGACGAAATATTTTTTACCATCATCATAAGATTTTTCTGGCTCTTCGACTGTTTTTAATTTCAAATCTCCTATGACTTCAGTCGAGATGTTTGGATTTCGCATCTGAGCATTTTGGAGCGTTTGATAATCGACATAGCTCGAGGCAACTTCGCTATTGTCCGATGCTCCGTCCCCAAAACAGTCGTCCGGATTGCACTTTATTTTCATCAGAGTACCACCAGGTTGTGCTACTAAAAGTGTTGGTGTTCCATTAGCAGAATGCTGTAAAAACAAACATTTCAATGAATTAATTCAATTAATTTAAAGGAAGGTAAGGTAACTTTTTTAACTGTTGAATTTACAATTGAAAGAAGCAAGTTTGAAACTCACTTGCAAAGTAATTGTACCGATCTGATTGGCACATTCCCATTTGTTCAGTCCAACGAGTCTTCCAGTTTCCAAGTCAATGTTGTTGGACCATCTGTAAGATCTGACAACTCGGTCAGTGAGTCCGATGATCATTTCATTTGCCCCGTCTTGATCGACGTCAGCGACCAGCACAACTTTGGTGTTCGGTGGGATCCGTTGCACATAAACGCACTCAATTTTTCGGCACGAGTCGCCGCAAAATTCATCGTGCTGATTGTGCTGAGGATTTATAACATTGCTGGCGTGTGTCGATGCTGAGAACGAACTAGACAAAATGTTCGAGTCCAAACTCAACTGACCTAAACAACAAATTAAACAAATTACAATTTCCTTTTCAGACAACTCTTATCAAGTATGTTCGTCAATTTTATTTTTCGAAACAATTTACCTGATTTTTTGCTACCAGAAAAACTACTCCGACTAGGATTCACTGGTTTGGGACTGTAATAAATATTGACCCAACCATCTCCGCCGATAACTACCAAAGCATTTCGACCATAATTAAAAATATCCCCTATAGCAACGCAGGTGATGAATCCCAAATTGGTTATTTTTTGCCACAGCTCTTCTCCCTAGAAAGTTATCAAATTTATCATAATTAAAAAAAATGAAAATTCATATCCAAAGAAAAGTGCAATCAAATTACTTTGAAAATAAACAATTCGCCGTTCGTGTTCCCAATAACCAATTCGTTTTCCATGTCATTGTCAACGTCGCCGATTGCAATTGCGTGTCGACAGACGGTCCCTGGAACATCCCACTCCAACCTTTTGACGAAACAAACAGCTCGCATTTTGTTATTCTCTGATTAGACCTGTACTCGGTGGATGTTTATAGGAGTTCTATTATGGGGGATATAATTTTTCAACAACTGCCAACGGCTGGGCGGCCAAACTATGCACGTCGCCTTGGCTCGTATTAGACCTAAGGACACTGGACCAAACGAGTTGGAGTCCCTTGAATTTATCGTGTTGTCTCCCTCTACCCAACAGTGACCGTCAGGAATCTAAAAAAAAGAAAATTATCCTTATTGGTATATAAAAAAATGAAATTATATTTGTTTAAAAAATGTTTTATATAATAATTAATATAATATGATTATTGTTAAAATTAATAAACAACCTCTAATATTTTATGTGTGTAACCTAAAGTCGGGATATAATCTCCCTCAAGTCCGATGACCCTTTTGATCAGTGTTTCGTCAGGACTTTTTGGTGATACGAAGGCAACAATGTCACCCCGATGGATGTCATAATTTTTCACAGCCCACGAGCTCATGAACACGTAATCGTTCTTGCGTACATTGGGATTCAAAACTGGTTGCATCGACACACCTTCCACACGAGCAACCGTCCCGACAGTGTCAATAAAAGTTATCCCAATTGGGATCCCTGTTACAACGTACCTTACAAACGTTGAAAATCCCATCAATCTGGAAACCAAATTTTTATCATTGTTTTTTTTTTCTTTATTATATTTTGTTATTTTTTCGATTATCAATTAAAATCATTTAGATAAGATTGAGATCATTTAAATTTAGATAATAAATTGTTTTTATTGAATGAAAAAAGAAAAAGATAAGAGATGGAGAACGAAATTGAATGAGGTTAGGTTCGTACCTTTTTAACGGGTGATAATTTGCCTTCAATGTCAGTCGAGCTTTTTATAACAGCCTTTCATCTGGTTCTGATTGTTGGAACGAATTGAGGTGTCAATCAGCCTTTGATTTCAAGAGAAAAAAAAGTGTCTCGCGAAAAATCTCTTTGTTTATTAGGTGGCACTGACGTCGCGAGCACAAGTCAGAAGGTGGCGCCCTCTGGACCCTCTGAGTTTCTTGTTGGAAAATAGACCACTGGTTTTTTTTTCTCGTTGAAACGATTCCGGCGAGATATAGAAAACAATTTAATGTATGACGATTTTTTAGATAAATAAAAATAATGAAACCAAATTGAACATAATCTAAAAAATGAACAATGAAAAGAAAACAATTCTACGAAAAATGAACTTGAATGCAATTTCAACAAACAAAATCACGTTGATATTTTATTATTTGTAGTAAGTATTCAGTTTTTGTTTCCTCTTCAATGAAATTCAACCGATACGTTAAATGTTCAGACCTCACAAACTCTTTTATATTTTTTTTTTCAGTTACTCCAGTCCAAAAAAGTTTTTGATGACAATTTGTTCATGCAAAAATGACATTTCGAAAAGATGGGAGGTATTTTGGAATGATTGACGTAATCTTTCGAGTATCGAGCGTGTGTTCCTTTCGTATACGCTGGTTGGTCCAAAAGATGCTATCGCAGATGGGATCGAGTGAGTCAACCACCAGAGTCACGAGGGAAATGTGTTTTTGAAATAAAAAGGCATGTTTCTGAGGCAACATTCCTCCGGGTCCGTTTTATGTGATTGGGCTCTGAAAGGTGTCAAATGTAGGATACAAGCAAAAGCATCAGGCCACTTTTTCATCTGCAACGTCTCTCAATTCTGTATTCCTATAGGTATACTTAACAAGAGAGAGAGGTATGGTGATATTATTTCAGGAGTTGACGCGTCTTTGACACCTCCTTTCTGACAAGGTGTCAAATGACACTAATCATATATTTTTTTGATATGTTTGTGTTCATTATGTATATGTTTTAGAAACTACCACACACAACGCTTATATTTTATTCATACATATTCGATTATATTCGATTTTATATTCATTCGTTTCTTTTATTTCAGGTCCCAAGAATTTGTGGATACTTTCAAAATCAATAATTATATATAACTAAAATTTGTCGAGTTTTATATGTTATATCTGTAGTTTCATATTGGGAGGCTATATCAAAAGGTGTATGAGGCTCGAAAACACACAATGGCGTGTTGTGGGATATGGCTTATTGGCAACAATGCGAGAGGTCCACGGCCTTATAAAGGTGCATAATAATCTTCACTAACGTGAAAATTGTTCTGTCAAACATTCAACAGTCGGATTAGCTTTCGTCATGCCGATGTTTTTTGATGTGTGCGTACACACAGATGTTTCGATATTTATATTCCGAATGTCAATTCCGCTGGCTAATGGTCACAGCGCGCGTTTCATATTTGAACACCACACCGTATAGGGAATAATAAAAATGGTATTTATACACTACGTATACGGTAGCTGTTTCTTTTCTTTTTTCTCTCTTTTCAATTTTTTTTTCGTCTCATTAACATCTGACTTATCATAATCACCGACGAAACATTATCATAATCGCAGCATTACTGAAATTGAATTATCATAAAATTTTTATAATTTCTCCATATCTTTGTTTATTGTTTCTTGTGAACTTTGCAAATAAGTTTATTTCACGGTTGTTTATCTTTTACATGGTTTATCACGCATACGGATTGTACAATTAATTTTTCTTTTTTTTTAATTTGTCTTTTACTATTTCCATTGATTTTTTTTCTTTTCAGAGATTTCGGTTTCGGCGCAACGCACCATTTTCCAGAACCGATGGAGGAACCTTTGAATGTTGACCGGAAATGTCCATTCAGCGATCGGAAAAATGTATCAAAAAGAACTTAACTCTTTTCATTTAACGGCAAGCAGCGGTAACATTATAGCGAAACAAACAAGAAATACCTCCAAAGCTGTCACTCGTGATTCTATTATGAAGATATACATGGGTCTGTATAGATTCGATGACAAGTTCGAGAGAAGAATAAAAGCATATTCGGCTAACACGAGCACGTTCCACGAATGACAATATATTTATAAAACGAGATGCATATTCAAATCGATATTCAATTTGACGATTTACACGCACTTTGTCACAGTCTTCGCTTTTCATTTGTTTCGTCCTTTGTTTACAAAAGCCAGGCGTCAGTGAAACAAAGGTTGTATACTGTCAAAAGTTTCTAATCTCATTAATGTAGACAAGTGAAAAAATTGGGATAGGATTGGGAAAATTGTAATAAACAAAGCTATAAATGTAAATCTAATATAGTAACTGAAATTTCTAAAGTAATTATCTCTGTAGGATAAATAAGTGGTATAAGCGGTACAAACAACAACATAGTTTACAGAAAAAATTGTCCAAGCCATGCATATTAAAAGATGAATTTCGAAATTAAATTATTTTCATTAACATTTGAAAGGATATATTATTCGATGATACATTAAATTCTTCGTGACGATTTATTTGAGCTGAAAAATGCATAAAATTAAAAAAAAAGTAAATTTAAAACTGTTGTAATAAAAAGAAAGAATTATGAATAAAAATACTTTTTTTATATAAATATATAAAATTATTTTTTAGGATTGGTACAATACAAAATCATAATAAGAAAAGTATAATATCATTTTGGAATAATAAAAAAGATATTGAACTTCAAAAGCTAAGCATTACAAAAAAGAGAGATGGCGTTGTACCAAAAAATAATTTTTTTCATATCATAACAATCTATTTATAACATTTTTTTAAAAAATTGATATGTTATTCTTTAAAATGTCACAAAATTTTAATTTAAATAAAAAATATGTATCGGATCACAGTGTTTCCATGAAAAGTATAACATTGGTTTACAAAACCAAGTCGAGAACAAGGGGTTTATCGACAATTGTTATTAAACCAAAAAATACATAACAAAAATAAATCTGTGGCTTGGAAGCAAAACCGGATAATTCCATTTTTTAATTTCCAAAAAAAAAAAAACAAATTCATAACTTTCCGTTGTAAACACAGTTTTATTTAACTATTACATTTTGTTTATTCATAAAATCAGCAAGAACGTGTCTTAATCGTATGTTTTCATAAATATATATAAATATATATATATGTATAAAACGAGACAAATTTTTGTAAATTTGCCACTAAAATTTGTACTCGAAACTTGGCAAATCGCCTGACCTATTTTAATTCACGGAAACAATTGTATGACCCCCTGACTTTGAGTCCTTGTAAACAAACCAGTTTCTCATCTCATCCTGACAATAAATTCGGACGTCAGTTTTCATCTTGTCTGTCCAAGCAACAACAAAAACTCTAAAACCAAAAAACCAAAACCAAAAACAATCATCAAAATAACCCAGTCAACCTCAAAAAACTAATACATATGTAAATACGAAACGAAATTCGCAATAAAATAATTTGCATCAGCCATCCTATTGCAACCTTGACGAAATTCCATCAGCAACCCGTGAAATTAACCTCGAAAAATGTGTGTAATTTAGCGTCCAGCAGGATGACGTCGATCGTTGGGACGCGAAAACGCAGAGGCGCGCGGCGGTGGCGAATTTGCAGAGCGCCTCACCCATCTATATCAATGCGCGAAAACATTTGGCGATACAGCCGTCTGCGAGCCCGTCATCCACGACACACACATACTCACACACTCACACATATTCAAATGAAAAAATAAAAAGCGGTGCCTGTGTGCGCCAACCCTGCGGCAGGGGAGAGCGGTAAAAAAGTCGCCGAGGGGGAGGGGCGTACCGGGCGGTCGACCAATGGCAGCGCCCGCGATCGGCCATTTTGGTCCAGCGGAGGCTGCGCTCGACGAAGAAGCGGGGTCGCCGCAGCCGCCCGTGCCCTGCCCCTCCCTTTTATTTTGATTCGCGGGAGCGAGACGAACCGTGCAAAACGCCGCGGTCGCAACAAGGACGACGCGAGCGACGCGCAGGGTGGGAGGTTCTCACGAAAACCGAGCGCAGCGCTCGCCACGGCGGTACCAGGAACCATTCGAGAGCACTCCGCGAGATCGCAGCGGAGAGAGGACGCGTTCGGCTGTTTTGTGCCTGGGATCAGTGAGTCGCGTTAATTCCGTCATCTGCACAGCGCTCTCGGAGTTTTCTCGTATTTTTCGGCTTTCTTACATGTGCGCCGGACACGACAAACTGTTGCGGATTGGTGTGGCTATAGTGCGCCGGCTGCGTGTGCTTGTTTTCAACGCTTCCATCCCAAGTTGGACCCTGCGACCGTTGCCGAGATTGTGATTTACTTTAGCTGGCTTCTACAAGGCGAACGATTTTTACCATAAGGTGAGGTTTTTTTATTTGTATAAAAATAGACATTCTGAAAATAATATTCGAGGTGTGTCCTTGTGAGTTGGTGAAAGAACCTTTGCATAAATGAACTTGAACAAAGTTATTGACATTGTTGTCCTTTTTTGGATGAAGCTTTCTTGTTTAGTACGAAAATTTGTACAAATTTAAACTTAATTTGAAAGTTCGAAAATTTAAATTTAATGGAATTTTCAAATTTAATGAAAATATCAAAAAGTAAACAAATTTTTGATTTTGAAAAACATCTCTATACGAGGGGAAACATTTATATCAGGCAATCATTTACGTCAGACAAAATATCATTTCTGAAGCAGGTATAAATTTCAAGGGTAAGAAAAATGTATATTTTTGGGGGCTGGAAAAACTATGATTTAACAATTAGGATTTAAAAAAATTAATTTTTGATAAAAATTGATTATAAGAATAAGAAAAGATATAAAAAAGAAAAAATTTTTCGGTCCCCGTCGCCAAAACCAAACCCAAAAAATATTGAACGATTTTGAAAAATGAAAATTTCTACGTAACTGTAGTCAGAATTCTATAAAATCACAACAATAATCAAAGATGTTTCAACATTGTTACCGCTTAGTGACAAAATTGTCACCTCTCTTTGTCTCCATCCCACTTGAGCGGTCGATTATCTCTCGAAAATGATCAACCATTTTCCTTATCTTACCTTTTTTTCGGATTTGTACACCGCAGGCTCTCTCGGTCGACCAGCATTTTTCTTATCTTCCTTTTTTTCCTTTTCCGATCACCTTTTTTACCTCTTTTTCCTTTTCCGACGCTGTCCTCCGTCAGGCTTGAGTTGTTCTCGGGCATCAGGAAAAACCCATAAACTTTTGGGACAAAATCCGCTCCGGGATGTTCGATTTTGCTAACTCACTAATCAAAACACATTTTTTTTTGTCTTAAAAAAATTATCATATTTAAATTTTTTTTCAAAAAAACATGCAAATTTATCGCAAAGAAAACAGATTTTTCAAAACTACATCTCTACCTTACTTTGTAAAACCTACTTTGCACTCTGAAACTAAAAATCATTTTAAAATATGTACACATTTATACAAAATTTTTAATTTTATTTTCATTCTAAAAATTGTATTTTATGGAAGCGAAAAAAGTTATATAAAAAGAATCGTTTATTCACATAATATAGATGCAATTTAATACCACCTGAAAAAAATGGGACAAATATATATGACTCGTTTTCTCTCACGGATGACAGAAAACTTTTCATTTTTGTCGTCACATTGAGATGATTCACAAACGTATAATATGAAAAGCAAAATATCCATTCATATGTAATGTATAGCGGAGGGCCAGAAAGGATCGGTTTCAAAACACTCATGTTTTCATAGACTTCCAAAACGCGCGTCAAACAAAAATAAAGTTCATTCTGTATACTCCACTTCAAAAGATTTTATATATGCAGTGATGTGCCTTCATATATGATATAAATACAGCTATTACTGTTTCATATATGGTAACATATATGGATACATATGGCAGTATATATGCAGTATTTATTCAGATCAAAATAATGTGACAGAAAAAATATATGTGACAATTCGTAGTGTTCATATATGATCACATATGATACTATACATATATGAAACATAAATGCCATTTATATATTCATATATACAACATATGGCATTTTATATATGAACGTTTTTGTCAACATGTATGAACATACATACACCTTAGATGCAACATATATGGAACTTATATGAACATATATGCAACATATATGAACATATATGAAGCACATGTTTGAGATATAAATGACATATTTTTTCACATGACTATGTTCGGTTGAACATATATATGTTCATATATGGCATATCTGCAACATGTTTCCTTTTTTATGATCATATTATTCTTCCTAGACTTATTAATTTTCGAATTCAATGATCTACAGCGCGAATTTCGGATAGATAAAAACGTTTTTTTGCGCAACGGATGTTTCGCGCAGACGTGAAAAAGTAAACAACGGGCGGTCTCTCGCGCGATACCAACGTCACAACCTGACTGACGGACAGCGAGAAGAGTGAACAATGCGCACGACGTGGAATACCCCGTGGTGCTAGACATGAAGACGTCACTCAGTCAGAAATGGAACAGCTTGAGCAAGAGGTCAGCGCATCGCGTCCGGACCTACAGCCACCTGGGCCCGACGTGAGTCAGCGAACGGACTCATCCATACGACCTCTCTCTCGCGCGCCTCTTATGTCTTCTTCCTTTTTTCCATTCTTTTTTCTCTGCGCCTTTTCGGCTCGGGATATTTTTTTCTTCCACCTCAAATTTTTAAGTGTCGGATCCTTTCATTAAATTTATGCGACGATACTACTGAAAAAATCGTACGCCATTTTTTCCTTCCTTTTTTCGCATTCTTTTTATTATCTTTTTTCTTGTTTTTTTTTTTTCGTCACAAAAGTGTTTACGGCAAAGTTTTGATTTTATGGATTGTATGAAAAAAAGGGCTTTAATGGGATTGCGTTATAACTACGATCTCAATTATTTAGTAATATAAAATCGAGGGATGATTAACTTTTTAAACAGCGAAAAAAAAAGAATCGATTTGAAAAATGTTCGGATTTTCATTTGTACTTTCCTTACCGATTTTTCCTACCGATTTTTGTTCTCACAAAACGTCAGGTGCTTTTATATTGCAGTCCGATCTTCGCGGTCCGATTTTCACGCAACTCTTTTATTGTCCCGGCTGAGAAACTTTTCGGGTTTTTTTTCTTCTCCGATCGGAAACTTTCCTTTTTTTACGACGTGAAAAGTTTTTGGACGTGTTTTTGTGCGACCGGGCTGCATTTACTCTTTCCACAATACAAACCCTTGGAGAAAAAATTTCACAACGTTCTGAAAAATTTGAAAACAACATTTTTTTTCCCCGCCGACACTAATTTATAGACTATTTTCTGGGTTAAGAAAAGAAAAAGGAAGGGAACAAAATTGCACGCAACACAGGTGTAGAAGTCGACAAAAATTTAGTGGTATATTTCATCTAATGTCGCGCCCTGGTCGGCGGCACTTTTAAACTTTTTATAAAGATTTTTATATATAGCTATATCTGTATCGGCGCATCATTCTGCCAGCTTCTTAACGCTCATTCGGCCGCTTTTTTTTCGTTTTAACGAGATAGACCTGGGTGTGTGGATATGAATATGAATATAATAATAAGAACAAGTTCCTCTCAGATGCTTTTGCCGTTCGCCTCCTCTACCGCGCAGTAGCAGTCGATGATGTTACCTTGTTTGTATTATCTACAACCTCTTAACTATATATACTCTTGAAATCTAGGTATATATCAGTAGCTCAAAACATTTTTTTTCTCATTAACACCAGGTCAACATTCAATAATCTGACTTATTAATAATATATATGTCACATATATATGACTATATCTGTTATATATGTAGGCATATATAAAACATATGGTCAAGATAAATTTCGTATATAAAAATGTGTCTCATATATGAAACATGTATGCTATATATGATAACATATATGTTAATATATAAATAAACTAAAAAAGATGACTATATATTTTATATATGTAGACATATATAAAACATATGGTCAAGATAAATTTCATATATAAAAATGTGTCTCATATATGAAACATGTATGCTATATATGGTAACATATATGTCAATATATAAATAAACTAAAAAAGATGATTTAAAAAAGAATGATTTGAACTGAGCTGTGAAATAAGATTTTTGAACAAAATTTCACACCACTTGTCCCTCTTCTCTCTGTCGAGGTATCTTTTGATTAGAGAAATTGTGTATACGAAATGTATATATGTAAATAATAAAAGAGATTTGAAGATGAAACGATTCAAATATATATATCATAAAAAAATTTTTGAAGCACCGCAGACAAAACTCTGGTATTTCGCTATTTCGGTGTGAATTCGAAAGGTTTCGTGTATCCCTCGCCACTTGTATTTACATAATTTCAGCCGAGACCGATAAATTATATAGAGATGTAGATGTTAATAAATCATATGCATTAATGTATTTATAGTTTCGTCAATGGCTCAGTGACCCTTAGCTTTTGAAAATGCTCGGCCTGTCCTGTGCATGCAAAATGGGCGCTCGGAATGGATTGGAATATTATACAATCACTCGGACCATTGCACACAACAAATAACTAAACTGTGAATAAACAAATTTCAAAAAACAAAAAAAAAACAAACAAAAATCGCAATTTTTTCAAATTTTCATTCAAATTTCCTGTCATTTTGGCGACTGTTCAACATTTGTTTCTACAGTAAAAAAAATTTTTTTGCATCAATCAAAATAAAAATGTGGTAAAAAAGTTTTATTTTTTGTATCAGACTATTAAAATATAGTGAATACAAAAATTGGATATCAAAAGTTAAAAATCAGATTCCTCGCTGGAATGACGAATAATACAATTTGTGAGTTTTGTTTGTATTTTTCATGCTGTTTTACCAGAGTAAGGAATGTCGTACACAAAGGTGTTGAGCAGAAGTCCTTGGTGTGCGCGCGTTATTCGTTTATATATATGTTACCGATATATTACAGCGCGAGTATTTTCATTTGGCGTTTTTTTTTCTTCCTTTTTTTTATTTCGTGCGGTTGTGTGCGTGAGAAAGGGTGAAAGGAGGGACATATTTTATATTTATGAATATTTGCCGCTACTGTGCTCTCTAGAGAGGCGGCATCGTTTTGCTTAGACTGTGCAAGAAGAAACGACACCGCGTGCGACGCAGACGGCGATACACTAACCGGCCAAACGACCTGAGACGCGACCGAGCCTGCCCATGTGTCATCTACCAAGCCGCATATGCTATTTCATTTCATTTTCTGATCTGCGCGCACACCAATCTATAGGGATACCCATTGCAAATTCATATCAGAACAAAACAAAAATTTACCGAATCCTTCTTTTTGCCCCCCTTTTTATCTTTTTCTTATAACCACAAAACAATTTTTGCGTCAGTCCTGTTCGACTTTGTTACTTAACATTTTTCAAATTCATCAACTTTGAAAAATTTTAATTACGGTACAACAAAGTTGAAAACATTTTAAACAAGTTGAAAGTAAACATTTATTTTTATTTCTCTTATCATTTAGTTCATTTTTGTAATCATTGTTTTAAGATGAATTTTGAAGTATCCGAAAAATTAATTTTGTGTTGATGGAAAGAAAAAATGAGGAGTTGATTGGTTCGAATTAGAGGAGAAAAATAGAATTAACAAAAATTCACTTAACATGGCAGAAGTACTTTTCGGGGCGCATTTGATCACGGTTGAGAATTTGTCAACGAGGCGATTTAATGTATAGCGACTACGAGCGACGAACCGTGAGCTCGACTAATGCCTTCTAAAAGCTTGTGTCGAGTCGAAAAGTGCCAGTATATGTTTGATATTAACCTCAAGCCCCGGTGATCTGAATGAAATAAAAAAAAAACCCACCTTTTTTTTCTCCAATCATTCAATATTTTTACTGACGTTTATACAAATTTTAGAAACAAATAAATAAACTAAAAAATGCAAGGGTAAAAAAATAAAAAATAAAACTTGAAACGAAGAACTAAAAATTTGAAAATTCCAGGACGCATTTTAAAAAAGATTTTTTTTTTCACATTGCTGATTGGTTTTTGACGAACTGTTTGCACTAGAGCTGATCGACATAATGATTTCCATGAATAAATCATAAAACCGAAGGTTTTCTCCATTCTGTTGGTTGCGGTATTTTTTGAAATTCCTTTTCTTGTTGCGGTAACCTGGTGGGTCGAATTTTTAAAAAGGTCGGTCGCTACTGAAAACGCTCGTTGGAGCGTTAAGTGATGTAAAAATACAAAAAGGTACATTCACTTTTACAGATAAAGCAAATCGAGGGTCTCCAACGACTAAGTAGTATCCTCGCACCACAGGCGTCGCTCGTCAAACCTTACGGGACAGCGCAGATACCGATCTCCGAGATCCAGAAGAGTTTACAAGGTTTCCCACTAAAAGCCGCAAAAACGTTTGTAATCTGTCGAACATTGCTTTCCTTCGACCTTCTCTCCTTCTCTCTCTCTCCGGCGGCCACCCTTTTCTCTTCTCTCGTCTCATTCATTTTCATTCATCTCCAAAATGTTTTCTTGTTCCTTTATCTTCCTAGTAATCACATTAGTCTCTCCATGCGTCGCTCCACTTTACCTGCATTTTTAATCATCTTGTTTTCGGAAATAGAACTAATTTTTCGGAAAAACATTTTCGTCTCTTTCTTCTTGTTTCCTTTTTCATTTTGTTGCACATTTTTGTTCGTTTTTTTTTTTTTGTGAATGCGAATGAGAATATTTGCGCCAAGAGTTGGGACAAAAATTGAAACCCTCAAAAGGTGGTAGCGATTTTCGAGTTAACGAAACTTCGCGTCGCTTCGTTGGCGTGCAGATTTACGATGGAATAATTGAGCACAAACGTTTGCACACGGCAGCACCAAGATTTAAATCAAACCGGTTTCCAAACGTTGATCAGTGCTCATTTATCTTTATGAAATCGGGTGCGAATGCACACGTTTTATGCTGCGATCTTTAATCAA
Organism: Trissolcus japonicus; assembly: GCA_030522925.1. NCBI lineage: Eukaryota > Metazoa > Arthropoda > Insecta > Hymenoptera > Scelionidae > Trissolcus > Trissolcus japonicus. The sequence continues at coordinate 8,016 of JAPYZS010000601.1, read as the reverse complement.
ACTTCACCTTTTCATGGTGTACGTGTTTATTTTTCTCTTCTCCTCCCGCGACAATACCATACTACGTGTTATTTTTGTTTCTCGCGCCATTTTTCATTTGATCACACTTAAAAATAACCCAACACGTACGTTTCATATATGGGCCCATATATGGTTTCAGATATACCTCACAGGTACAGATATAACATCATCTGCATTATATATGTCCCCATTTCAATTCCCATACATGGCAATTCACATATTTCAAATATATAAATATATATTTGAATATAATATTATATATTATAATTGTATCAATAATATATAAATTCAAATATATAATTTGTGACCACGTCTTTTAGTTATTAATTAAACCTGGACTTTTTGCAATAAATAATTTTATTTATCTTACAATTTTATTTATTCGAAATTATACTAAGATCTGTGAACAAATGAGGAAGTTAGAAAATTGGTATGTTCTAGAATTTCGATGACACGTGGCTACTAATACGGGACACGGTTACTAATTGGGGCTTTTTCCGAATCTGTATCTGTATACATACCTATGCAAGAGAATATTTGTTTTTGAAAATATTTGGAAGTTATAAAACCCGAATCACAAGATTGAAAATCGTAGACAATGAAAAAGGCAATGGGCGCGGTGATGGTATTGGTAATTCCCCATTGGGTTTATCTTCCAGCAGTAAAACTGACACTTAAAGTACAAAAACAACGAAGAAAGCGACGAAGCTTCGAAACAACGAAGAGAAAAGTTATAAATTAAGAAGTCACAAATGTCTAATTAAAAATTTCTAAACTGAATGAGAACGTGAATTATTTCTATCACTGTCAGTTGCAATTAAACTTTTCGTTTGACTTATTTTTATTAGTCTAACTTGGCTGGTTGTAATTGCTTTGAAATTGTGAATGAACGAACGATTAATAAGGGATGTATAAAAATGGTGTAATGCAAATGACACCCCGATCGAGAAGTACCATAAATAAGCAATCAATCATAACACTCGTGATGACCATTGCGAAATCACAATTTTCGTAATGTGTGTCGCGTACTATATCATCCCGGTCCTTTTCAAATTCAAAATCACGCATGCCGGTGTGTATCGTGGAGGCATGCATCCGTGGATGTGTATATAGGTATATACCTGCGATCGATGCGATCACACTGCCTTATACATATAAAAGAACCGAAGGCACAAAGATTTTTTTGATAGGACCCCGAATCGTTTCGTGATGCCTTTCGAGAGCGATTATATATATGTATATGCCATCCCATTATCGAATATATCGTGTAGCCCTGCCACTTATTGTTGTTATTATTATACGCTGATTTCGTCATACGAGGTAGGAAATATAAATTCGGTGGGCAGGATGGATGTATGCTGATGTTAAATCGAGCTGTACCATTATGCGCGGTCCACGTAAATTAGGACCATCGCTGAATTTAATATACGCGTGAATGAAAAAAAAACAGGAAAAAAATAACACACGATCGGTGAGAACTCAACAAAATAATTGAATCCGTTTTAATTTAATTTCAATTTCATTTATTTTTATTTTTCGTATTTTGTTTTGAAAACAAATCGAAAAATTAATAATCGTCGTTTACAAAAAAACACGTCAAGGTCAAACGGTGAACAATTTGTTTATTATGAAAAAAAATATCACATTCTTATAAAAAGAAAAATTTTAATTATTTATTTTTATTTCTATTTGTTGTATTTTGTTTTGTAAACAAACCGATCAAAAAATAACAATCGGGTTGTTTACAAAAAACACGTCAAGGTCAAACAGTGAACAATTTGTTTTTTATAAATATCACATTCTTATAAACATTCAAAAAGGATCGTTAATTTAATTTGACCTTGACTGACCGTTTTGTAAACAAACCATCCTTTTATTTTATCTTAAATTATTAAATCTTTTCAATTTTCGATTTGTATAGTATAACAAAAATAAAAATTGGATTTTAGTTTCTGATTATATATATATATATATATAAAAGAGTATATCTATATTATATTTGTGCACGGATGTATGTACATTTTACGGGTGGTCATGCCCGTGCATTGTTTGATTCCGGGGCATTTATAAGGATATAACAGGGTGGGGTGGGTACGCGCGAAAAGATTAGCACTTCGAATGGGATTAGTTGGCCCTCGCCGCTACCATGCGTGTCTGCAACTGTGCGGCCCCAACATATATCCCACACAATTTTATATTCGCATATCAGCCTTTTCGTTAACTTTCGTACACATTCACAGCAGTCTCGGCAGCATGCCAAGGTCAACATGGGGCTTCTAAGCTCATGGGGTTGCCTCCGCTATCTATCTATTTATAATCACTGACAAACGACTTGTTTATTGGCTCCCTGATAACAGCTATAATAGTCAAAATTCCGTGCTAATAGAATCCTTACAGATTTTATCGCCGAGATTTTTATACGGGGATTGGGGTGCAACGATTGAATTGTATGATTTTATTCAAACAGTTATTACTCATCACCAAATTTTGAATATCAATTTTTTCATTCAATCTTTAGAACTACTCAAAATCTAAACTATTATAAAAATGAAAATGATTTAATTCATATTAAAAAAATGAGATTAAAAATTTGTGTCCCCCTTTAATTTTTGTGAAATAAAAATTGAGAAAAGGTGTTGAGAAAGTTTGGATCATAATTTATAGGGGCGAGAAGAGGAGGAGTTCCTTTTTTTATTGATATAAATTTGTCGGGAAAAATATTGATGCGTATCACGGCGTCGGAAGTCGGAAATCTATCAATTAGGTTGGGGGTGGGTTTTCACGAAAAGAATACAAATATTTTTTCGATCACAATGAGAGGTGTCAGCGCCTTTTCTTGACCCGCGACGTGGGTCCTGTTTATCGACTCTGCCCTCAATCGTGTGTCAGCAGTGTCATACAAAAAAAAAGAAGAGAGGCAACTTACAGGAAATCATTTCTAATAAAAGACCTCGGATTCTCTTCTATATTTCCCATACATTTTTTTCGTTCCAAATTGCAGGTGTATTTTATATTTTTTTTTCATCCGTCTACTTTCATTATCAATAAAAATAAAATTGAAAAAAAAAAAAAAAAACTATTTCAAGCTACTGAACAATTAATTCAGATATTTATTTAGCTGATTCAAATGATAAATAAATAATTCAATTGACGATAAATAATTAAATTATTCGATAAGTAATAAATTTTAAAGTTAAAAAAATGTTCAAATACCAAATTACAATCCATTTGGTTCAAATTTGTTAAAAAAGTATAAAAAAATGTGTTGAAAAGAAATTGATGAGAAATGGCATGAACCCGGAAACGCGCAATTCGTCGAACAAAAAGAGAGAACTTTTCGAATCGGTACAAAAAAAAGGCCCCGCGTTCACAATAACCGACGTGTGTTTATATAGCTGCCGACGCGACAATCGAGCGTGTAATTTAGTTATAGATCAGTTTGTTACAATTTGGCATACCCGATTGTAACTCAACTCATGTTTGTTCAGTATTGTAAATGATTCATGAAAAAAAAAAGAAAAAAAAAGAACTCGAGAGTTTACTTAGGACACGCGAGGGCCCTCCGTTTTTCCCCAGGTTCTTTTTGTTTCTTTTCTCTCCAGCCTCTGTCCCCGCTTGTTTACTACCAATGTTGTTCATTTGAAAAAACATCTTTGCTCCCTCTCTGCTGATTCTTCCACAAAATGAATCACCGAGTTGGAAACATACACATTTTGAAAGATGTAAAACACCTTTAAATGTGTATTTACAGATCATACATCATCATCGAGGACATATTTATATTGGTCAGAAAAATTAATCAGAACGTTCATCGATAAACTATATTTCTGTTTACACAAATGGCCATCGCGTCTGGCCTCGAGAGATGACATCTGACAATTAATTTCAGTCACCCAAAAACATCTCAATCAATAAAATTCGGATCTCTTGGAAAAAGAAACTTTTATTTATATTAAATTAATCAACTTAACTAAGATGCAAACCAAAACTTCTTGGTCTTTTCTTTTTTTTTTTTTTCTTCTGTTTTTAGTTTTTTGTTTGGTGTTACGATCCGAGGTGTTTCTGAACTCGTATCCATTTGATATCGCGCGGGATCCCAATTTTAATTTGACAAAAAAAAGAATGTTTAGACGCAGCCTATAATTTGAAGTTTGATTCAACTTTTCCAAAATTCAACACAAGCTTTAAGCAATTTAATTCATAAGCTCGGCTTAAGCCGGATTTGTGGCTTAGCACTGATGGTGTTTGCTACCAACGAAAGCTTTAACTGTTTCCACGACAGGTAACTGAACTGCAACAACCTGTTTCTCGCAACGTTTACATTTCTTCAATTTTTGGTACCTGCAATTTTCTATGGCTCATTTTGGTCTCAGCGCCATCCGTCAATCGTACAATCAATCATCATCATTATTTTACAAAATACTATAAACTCAACTCAACTCATTAACCGTTTCGGATCAATCAATCTCAATCAATCCAACAATTAACTGAAAAATTAAAATCAAAGTTTTTCCAAATTTCTTTATCAAATTCAACTTTAATTCATTTAATAAAAAAAAACATTTGGACAAAAAAAATTAGCTGCTAATTTTAGTGGCAATAAAAATTGACTTGAAAATGTTTTTAATCTTATGGAAATTAATGAAAAAAAAAGTAAACTTAAAAAGACGAGAGAAAGAGAAGGTATTTGTGTGAGGAGGAGATGTGAATTTCCAGGCGGAGAAATTGGGCGAGGTTTATATAAGGTGTATATATATTAGCTGTGCGCGGTAGCTATATACTCGTAGATCATCATTAGACTTGGACAAGAACTGGCACGGATGAATGCCATCAACAGTATTCGCATTATATTATTTTATATGACTAAAGACGGTTTCGCATCTTTTTGCTTTCCTCTCGTTCCTTTTTTTCCTCTTCCCTTTTTTTCTTTCTTTTTCTTTTTTATTTTTGAGAATTCAAATATGCCTTAAATGACATCACGTTGAGAGAATTATAACAACAATTTATTATCACCCAATAAAATAATAATCAAAATATAAATCTGTACAAAAATTTTCATAACTTTGAAAGTCAGGTAAATAAAACGATTTCAAATTATTTGCCAGGTTTCATCTTCATTAATTATTTTTTTTTAATTTTGTTTTTTTTTTTGAGACTGAAACTTTGTAGAACTTTTTGTTTAATAATAAAAAATAATAAAAAGAACTGGAAATTGTTAAAAACTACTATTTTTGAAAAATATATACAAATAAGTTTGAGATTATTGTAAGTTTTTATTACTGTCAAACAATGTCAAACAATAAAGCCAGTCATCCCTGATGCAACTTGATAAAAAAGAGACTCATGTTGAGCACATCGGACGTTCCTTGGGTTGCGAGTTTTTAGAAAAAAAAAAGATAAAAAATTCGAGAGGAATCTCTGGTAACGTCTTGCAGAGTCAAAGACTGGTCTTGGTGGATCAGGAGGGAGCGAATCAAAGTCGGCACACCGTCGGATAATATCATAAGGGCGGAGCTACGGAGAGGAGGAATAAACGCGCAAACGCTACGCCTCTACTCTCATCGCTACCATAACATCCGGTTTTCCTGCTGCCTTCATATAGATTTTTTTTGTAACCCTTTAGGATCTCATCTTTCAGCATGTCCAGACGATATTTTTTCATCCCTTTTTTTTTGTCATCGTTCTTCTTTTTCTTACATTATTTATTTTTCATTTTTCTCCCATCCTAATTTGTTTTTCACCTCGACTGAATTTGAATCTGAAAAGTTCAATTTCGAACTCCGTTGTTTTTTTTCCAATGAAAAAAAAAAGATAAAGGTTGGGAAATTTTGGGTCCACAAAATTGGGGGAAAACCTCAAACCGTTTTGCGGCCGTGCACGAGATGCCTTCTGCAAACAATACGAATGACTCTGAAATCAAGCATAAAGAATATATATGCATAACTTGAAAGGATCTTTTTGTTTAAAAAAAGAAAAATATCGCTGCGTATACGGAAAATGTAGAGTACGACCACAACCCAGCAGGCCATAATGAGTCATACAAGTTTCTTACCAACCTGGTAGAAAAACCTAATCCCCTTCCAAGATGCATTTATGATTTGACAGTGCATCTCAAATATTTCAAGTATGGGTCGTTTTGCACGAAAAGGATTACTTGAACAATGGCGCTTTTCCTTATCTCGGGTCACTTTGGTCAAAGTTGACTTCCTTGCCGCAGCTATCTCCCGGTTTTCAAAATCGATATAAGAAAAAATATTTTCTTTATTTTTTTTTCGTCCTACTTTTTTTTTTTTACCTAGGAAAAGGACAGATGCGGGGTTTTATCTCTGGGACTTTCCCCATTGCAGGCAATAAAAGTTTCTGAAAAAGAGTCCGATTAATTTTCTCTAATTGATTTTGAATATTTGGATTGGACGTGATAAGACGATTTGAGTCATGTTTAAAATGTTTTGATATTGAGTGAGAAAATCCTTTGGTTTGAATTAATTTCATTTGTTGGTTAAAATTCAAGAGCTGTCGGTGTTTTTTGAAACCAAAAAAAAAATGAAAATCGTCGGGGAACAAGTGCGAGGTTTTTTTTTCAGATGTATAATACATTTGATTTGATGATGATTTTGAGACTCGACAGCTTGATCTTTTGATGTGTTTATGAATGGTTTCAGCATATTGACTGGAGTTGTAGACGAGAAGTAATAGGCTGGATTAAATTGATAATGCTATCGCGCGCTTACGCACTTTTAATTATTTTTTATTTCTCCGGGTTATTTGCATGTAAAAGTGTGCTACTTGATTGATATTATCTCGTATCCATAATCGTTCCACTGAAAAAGAAAAAGGGTAAAATTGAATGATAAATTGAGTGTTAATTGAAATGGCAAATAAATAAATCTTAATTCGTTACTTGTTTAGTACAGCGAAAAATTAAATCAACTGATTAAACACAAAACTAGATGTATAAGAAACAACAATTTTATTTAAATCAAATGAAAAATTTCATCATCAAAATTCATTTTTGAAAATTAACTTTTTTCTCAATTCCATTGAAAGGATTTTCAAAATTTAAATTTGTTTGAAAACTAATTTCAACCACTTGACTTGACCATTCTGAAAATATTTCGGTCAAATTTCGTTAAGTGCTTCTGACGAAAAACTGTGAATTGGTTAATGGATTTCTTTGTTCTGGTGAGTCATAGAAAATTGACCATAAATTCAAATTGTACTTTTTCTGACTCTGTAATTGTTACCCTATTTAAAATTTGTACCTCTTAAGATAATCCGGTACAAGATTAGTTAATTCTTACCCAACATAGACCTTCATCTTTTGCCGGTAGCTAGGCAAAATTTTTGTCCCTTTTGTTATTTTAAGAAGCGTATAGAATTGGGACGAAACAAATCCCAAAACTGGGTAATTCTTATAATTATATTCATAAAATGCATTTCTCATTTTTCCCCTCAAACAAGTGAAATCTTGTTATTTTTAGATCTGCATTCATCGAATTCCACATTTTTTATTCAATCAAATTTTCATCTTTGATTCTTGAGGTTGAATTTTCAAATTTGTTGAATTTGTTAAAATTCAATTTTGAATATAATTTTTTTCTTTTTTTTTTATTGACGACAACTTATTTTTATTATCATTTCTCATATCTTCATCATTTCTTAATCATTTTCATTCAATCAAATTTTCAACTTTGATTTTCGAGGTTGAATTTTTAAGGCAAGATGAATTTTCAAATTTGTTGAATTTGTTAAAATTCAAATTTGAATAAGATTGAATTTGAATATAATTTCTTTCTTTTCTTTTTTATTGACGACAACTTATTTTTATTATCATTTCTCATATCTTCATCATTTCTTAATCATTTTCATGCAATCAAATTTTCAACTTTGATTCTTGAGGTTGAATTTTTAAGTCAAGATGAATTTTCAAATTTGTTGAATTTGTTAAAATTCAATTTTCAATAAGATTTAATTTGAATGTAATTTTTTTCTTTT